>WFMF01000090.1:139286-402629 GCA_011033025.1 Beroe forskalii | reverse complement strand
TTCAGGTATACTTTTCATTTGATGTACATAGTCTCTTCTCCTGATTTGACAAAGATAAAGTCCTGCTTTGCAAATACATGCATGGATGAGTGCAAACTACTTGAAGATGAATGATGACAAAAACAGAATTTGTTGACATAGGTTACTATGAGTCCCATAGATACACTTGACCTTGGACATGATGCTTGTAATTTATCTAAGTCCAGCATTAGCAGCTAAAAATCTTGGTTTTCATTTCGATCATAGACTCAGTATGGATGATCAAGTTAGTCATGTTTCCCAGATTGTTATTTGAATTTGAGGAACATCAAAAAGATTGGATCTAGACTCAGCCATGAATTAAAGGTTCAGTTAGTACATGCTAACATTTTGTCAGTATTGGACTATTGTAATTCAAGTTATGCAGGCATAACAGATAAAAACCTGCAAAGACTTCAAAAATCCAGAACAATGCTGTGCGATTTATCTTTAGGTTGAATGGAAAGAAAAAGTGGCAGTCAATAAGTCCTTTCCTTAAAAAAACTACACTTTTGCCTGTAATTTATAGAATAAAATTTAAAGTTGCTTTGTTAGTTTATAAGTCATCAATAATTTAGCTCCTATTTATTTGAAGAATTTGATATCATTAAGAGATACTAAAAGGATGAGTTTGAGGTTAGATGATGATTTCTTTATACTAAAAACGTCTAGTCCTGTTAACTTGAAAAGAACAGAAGGTGCTTTTCAATATTATGGTCCTAAGTTTGGATAGTTTACCTTATGAAATTAAGTATTAAGGAAAATTGATAATTTTAAGAAATCTTTGAAGACATATTATTTTGAAGATGCATTTTCGAATTGATTAAATTAAAGTTAGGTATGGTGGGTATTTTCTATTTTGTAATATTCTATATTAGATGAAATTTTCCTTGGGCACATTTTGAGGCGAAACACTTTGCTATCTGAGCCTTTGAGTTTAGTTTTAGTCACGCTTAAATGGCTAGAGTAGTTCCCTCCTAGATATCTATTTGACAATGTCTAAGCGTGTAATAAATGTTGTAATTTAATTTTAATTTAATTTCAATGAAGGATTTCTACTTCCACTGGTATTATTATAGCTGATGAGGTTGATGAAGTAATTGGGTGCTTTGCTGTTGAATATCTTGAAGACAGTCAATAGAATCTTAAACTCGATTCTCTCAGGGACTTTCAGCCAGTGGATTGATTTCAAGTGTTCTGTTTTTGGGTCCCTTTCAGACCCAATATAAGAGCACATGCCCTGTTTGTATGTTTTGAAGAGTTCTGATGTTGTTAGAGCGTGTTGCATAGTATAGAATTACAGTAATCCGAGAAGAGATCACTACTGCTTGCACAAGTTGCTGCATTTGATTCTTTGAAAGAAATAATTTCATAGTGCCAAGTTTTCTAAGGCTGTGGAGACATTTTACTTTACCTAAGCTTGTCTATTTGAGGAGAAAATGTCAGTGATGAATCAAGGTAGAAACCCAAGTTCTTTGCTGTTGAAACAAACCTAACACAAATATCAGGTGTTATGAATAATCCTTTGGTTTCCAGCTTGGAGAGGGTACTGGGGCTTTTTTACCAGGATTGAGTTGCAGGTAATTTGTTGATGGCCTTGAAGCAGAGAGGTATATCAGGTAATTTGTTGATGGCCTTGAAGCAGAGAGGTATATCAGAAGCAACAACTTGATATTCTCTGTCAGGTTTAAAGGATTTGAAGACTTGGTGGTCATCAGCAAAGCCATGGACATTAAACAGTACAGATTTAATTGTCTTGTGGATGGAACGGATGTAGATGTTGAAAAGGATTGGTCCAAGAACAGAGCCTTGTGGAACACCAAAACATATGATAATTTCAATTGATTCTTTGTCATAGATTGTTGAAGATTAACAATTAAGGATTGTTCACATAATTAAGCAATCATCTAGGGAGGAGTGATTTGAAATGATTACGTTCGATTATGGGGAGGGGGCTTTGATGGTTGATTACCTAATCAAAATGTTCAATTTTCTCACATATTTTGAAATTTTGCCACAAAACCTAGAATTTTTAGCAAAATTTTCTGAATCAGGGGTTGCAAGGAGGAGTTCAAAAGCTACAGTTCAGTGGTGCAGAACTCAGAAGCCTCTCGTGCAGCTATCAGCAAGGATGTTCTGAAAACTGTTGTCAAGGATGTTGTTCACGAGTAGGATCGAAGCCGCAATGTTGTACTTTTCGCACTGGCAGAAGAAGATGCAGGAGAGAACGTCAACGCAAAGGTGGAGGAAGTGTTTGAGAGTCTCGGTCACAAATTGAAAGTTGAGGCTTGCCGATTAGGACTGAAAAGATTGGCTCAACACTTGCTAAACACGTATATCCCTGTCTGCGTTGCGCGGCGCGCTTCCTCAGGGTAGCGCGGCCGCGGCGCGTGTACGCACACCTATGCGGGCTTAGGAAGCTCAACACGCCCCGTGAAAGTTATTATGTCCAGTTCAACAGCTGACAGACCCTCTCGAGAATCGGCGCCGCGCGCGTGGCTCTGATTCTCATCGCGGCTGGCGTCAGCGGGTCATACAATTACATCGTACGACAATAACAAATGACAAAGAGACGCCCCTGTTTAGGGGAACGCGCGCAAGTTAAAGTATAGCATCCTACGGGTTTCCTAAGCCCGCATAGGTGTGTGTACGCGCCGCGCGCTTCCCTGTGCTGGGGAAGCGCGCCGCGCAGCCACAGGGGATACGTGTTTAGCAACCTACGGGTTAAGTCTTGCTAAACGTATATCCCCAACGTGGGCCGTCACCCCCAGAACAGGAAGCGCGCGGCGCGTACACACACCTATGCGGGCGGTATGTGTCCCATATAACGCCGGCTGAGTGACGTCACATATCTGAACGTCAATTTTTCTGTATCCTAAACCTAACCATGACCCTAACCAAAACCCTGACCTTAATCCTTACCCTCTCTGCACCCAGACTCGAAGAGTCTGTATTTTGAAAGATATGGGGCAGACAACGTCTGTCAACGTAATTATATTTTGCCAGACGTTGGTTGGCCCAGACTCTCAGAGTCTAAAGGAAACAAATCTGGCAAATGATCATAAATAACATGTCCAATGGATCCAATGGACACAATGGATCCAATGGACACAATAGATCCAATGGACACAATGGATCCAATGGACACAATGGATCCAATGGACACAATGGATCCAATGGACACAATGGATCCAATGGACACAATGGATCCAATGGACACAATGGATCCACTGGACACAATGTCTAATGGATCCATTGGATCCAGTGGGCGCAATGGATCCAATGGATCCAATGGACATAATGTGCAATGGATCCAATGGATCCAATGGACATGTCCAATGGTGTTCAATGGACACAATGGATCCATTGAATCCAATGGACACAATGGATCCAATGAACAAAAATACCAGTCTGATGTCCATCTACCAAACCATGTTTGGTGATTGTGTCCATTGGATCCACTCAGATGGATCCATTGAACATCCATTGGATCCATTGAACATGTCCATTGAACATCAAAAATGGATCCAATGGATCCATTGGATCCATTGAACACCATTGAACATTTTTACCGATGGACATCATGTTCAATGGATGTCCAATGGATGTCCAATGGACGTCCATTGAACATGTCCATTGGACATGATGGATCCAATGGATCCATTGGACAAAAATCACAACTCTTGTGACACTTTTACCGAAATCTTTGCGCATTCCATCTGCTCCCAAAGAATCCGTGAACGTTCCTATGAAGCCTTACTTCAGTTTATACAACACTATAAACAGAAATAATTCTGTTGTTTTAATTAGGTAGTATTTCTCGAATTAAAGCTCCTATATAAATGATTTCTTTGATAATTGTTAATCAGTTACTTCGTTGGTTAAAGAAAGAGATTACCTTCCTTTATTTATGCAGCATGTTATTGGGATTGAGCTATTGATAGATTTCTATTCATATATCAAATGTATACATTAACTCTGACTGGAAATGTAGGCAAACATCCGAATAAATAACCAATTGCTGGCGTTAGAAGTTAAAATGTACAGATGGAACTTTTCCCTTTAGGGATATTGTTTTACGAGCGTCTGAATAAGTTAGAAGTTTTCATATTTAGATGACTGAGCAGATATTCTAGTTAGCTCACAAACAGAGTAAACCAGACCTGAATTAACACTCAGTTTTCACTTCTAGCATATAAACATCAATGCGCAGAATTTAGTTAAGAGAAATGATTTTAAATTTGAAAATATTCGATGGGTGAAGAATATTAGTTGAAAGAGCTGCACTCTTATTTGAATTAGATGTAGAAACTTCATCCATAAAACCTTGTTTTGTTTCCTTCTTATCATAATCAGTTTAAATTATTGCTAGCAGCTTCTTGCGTTTGAGAAATTAATGAAGTAGTGAGATTGTAAATTAAATAATTTGAACTTATTGCTGGAATATTGTACCATCTTATGTAATCAATGGTACAGGATATTATTAAGTCGTCAAAGCTTTTGTGACATGGGCGGTTTTCTTTACTTGTTTATTTTGCTACTTTCCCTTGGGTTTAGAAATGTATTCTTGGGACTGTGGAGGTAGCTCCAATGATGATGCAATTAATTTGAGAGAAAGTTAAATAAAATATTTTTGACTTTGCAAAAATAAAGTTGGGTTTGTATTCATCTCCACCGAAGTCCGAAGAAACCATTTAATTTGCCACATCATTATTCTTCTTTATAGCACCACTTTAAAACCTTAAAAGTAACATTTGCCATAGGATGTAGTGGTCCTTATCAGCTGTACAGAGAAGACTTCCAAGCCACCCTTATCACCATGGCAACGAGTCCTAAGTTCAGCCTGGTTACCACTGATCACTGGAACGTTTTCTGTAAGGAACGGAATAGGAGCGCTAAAAGAAGACTCCAACAAGGTCCAATCAGCTACAGGCAGGCTGATGATGTGAGTATTTTACGTGTGGGATTATGTTAGATATTGTGAGCATGGTAACCAGATAGTTACCATGGTAACCGTCTAAACTAGCCAGTTGAGCAGTTACTAGGTTACCTGAATATTTTCTGTCTGGTTACTTTTTAGTTTTTGTCAAGAAAAAAAATCTTGTTGAATGCCCTTACTTCTTGATTTCATTGATTTCATTTCTACTCGATCTAAAATCATTGCATCATTTGGAGATTCAACACTATTAAGGCGATATCAAATATTCAATCTAAACTTTGTAGAACTCCCATGGTCGATATTTTTTTCTGCATCCCATAGTCATTGAAATAGTGTTGAATATCATTAGTTGGGTTTAAATATCTTCTTTAATGGCCGTTTGTGTCGTGAATGGGGTGTCTTAGTAACACTTTTAATCGTGACGAAAAACGCGTGTCAAGATCACGCGCTACCGAGGTACCATGGTAACGCCGTGGATCACCCGATCACGCGTGGTCTGTTGCCATGGCGATATATCGCGCGTGGCGCATTGTCATGGAAATCCGGCGTACTTTATTTGTGTGAGCTGATTAGTTAGCTGCTTGTTTTCAGAGCAGTGTTCCTCCGGCTGTCACTGTTAACATTGTTGCTAAGGTATGAAGTGAATGTGAAGCTGATAATATTAGTCCGTTCATGTAATACCGGGGATTTTAGTCAGTGGGGGGTGGCGTTTACATCTTTGATCAAGAAATTATTTGCTGATTTTGTGTACTTCCCACCTGAGACAAATAATTCCAGACCGTTTGCATTAGTTGTAAAGTTCTAAGAAAGACCAAATGCCACCCCTCACCATTTAATTTCTTTCCTCCTAGTCTTTAATGCCACAGCACATGTTATCCTATATTAATGTCTTGTATGATTTGATTATTTGGGTGTAACATGGATGTAACAATTATACCAGTTGCATGATTTGCTAGTAAGCTTTTATAAGCGGGTATAAGATGATGACTTAATGGGAATGCTATAATTGATAGTGAAATTCGTATGTATCAATTCTCCTGATAATCAGTGTAGAGCAATTAATATACAATTTACATACATTGACTATTTTCTAATGTGATGAAATTTGAATATACCTCTTAACCGCTGAAATCTTGTTTTGAAGCACTTCTTCCACCTTATGTCCCTCGGAGAGGTGCCTCGTTAAATAGGCGGTCTGGTATTATAAACTCAAAGTTCTAGGCTGTGATACTCATCTAATTTCAACCGCCTATTTTTCGTGTGCGGCCTACAGGAATGACAATATTTAGGGGGGTCCTATTTGAGTAGTAATTGGTTGATTGACAAATCGAGCGCCGAAGGCGCAAGATTTTGTCAATCAACCAATTACGCTCTAATTTTTCACTGAAATGAAAATACGCATCGAATGGCGTCAAAAAATTTGACACAGGCATGCAATTTCGGGCACTTCCACCCACGTGACTCGGAGCCAATAGCAGCACGCTATCAGCCCCGCATGACTGTGTCCTATGGCTCTTACGCGGTACAACGTGACTGAAATGCCTAAGCGCTATTGGTTATTATGATACTCCCCGTGACACTCATACTGATCCCTACGCGCCGTGACGAGGTCACGTAAAGATGCCGTTAAATAACGGATCGATGTTTCATAATAGCACGCTCTATCGTTGTTATTACTAAATAATTTAACGGTCTACCAGAAAGAGCATTGAATTACAGTAGAGGGGAAGTTGAATCATTTCCTCTCGTCCGTAGTACAAATTTGTAGCTCATTGATATCCTGAATTCCAAAACTTTTAACTCCAAGCTTGCTTCCTCCTTCATGATCAAATTTTAGTCTATAATCATTTGTAGCTCATTGATATCCTGAATTCCAAAACTTTTAACTCCAAGCTTGCTTCCTCCTTCATGATCAAATTTTTGTCTATAATCATTAATCAAATCAGAAGAATTCGCTGCTTTTTCTGGAATAGTTTCTATTTTTAATTCCACCCCATGAAAGCATGAAGATTTTACATGTTTCGATAAGCAATGCCGTTGTGATAGCATAAATCAAAATGTGTTCCACTTCCAGTCGAGGAATTCAATGCGCCTTTTTTCATGAAATTATGTGAGCGGTGCGATATCGACCACATATCCAAAGCTATGCTGGATATTACAATTTATAACTTTCTAGGTTTTAAAATTACCGGGGCCGGGGCGTATCATTATCACAAATGTTTTCCCATCAATCGCCGGTTGGAATGACGCCAGTATGCTATCTTTATTGATCTAAAAGTGAAAAGTTGATTACACCTAAACGCCACCGAAGAGAATTAGGCAAGTAGGACAACGTCATAATCAAAGCTCAATGTAGCGAGTTGATGGCGCTGATTGTCTAGCGCAGCGTTTAACCGCAAGTTGAGCTGAGCATGCAGGATACAGTTGTGGTATGTTGAGAGCAGTTCGCGTCGTTATCTTATTTGTTGGCAGTTAGAGTGTCGTCGGTATGCTAGACAGTGAGTTAGTGACGTTTAACCGCATGTTATTTTTTATCAATCTATGGGTTAAGTGCCGTGACGGGCCTGCTTATAAGCACGTGACACCTGTCACGTGCGAATCAGCTCACACAAGGTATGTCATGTGAGCATCACGTGGCTACCACGTGGTTGTGACGAGGTTGCGCGGGCAGAACGGTGAAAAATTAAGAACGTAATCTTCGGTCCCCTCAAATGTTAATATCTCTCAAATACATTGACTTCGTAATCCCACTAATTTGAATGATTGTAATATCTTCCACTTTCCTTACAGTCAGTTGACGATGGAGACACCCTGCTGGCGCCTGATACACTGGAACGGGGAGAGAACAACGGGTTAGTACATCTTATAATCTTACTTATAATCTAATATATTGTACTCTTTACAATTTTACAATGAACAATGTACACTGCTTATCTCTATTATTGGGCTTCACAGACAACTCATTGAAGAAGAACCACAGCCAAAAATCTAGAAACACGCCAAAAATCATAGAAACACTCCAACCAACCCATGATAATATCTCCCACGTCATCATATTCACAAAGTGTTCCCTCCCTTTTCAGTTCTATGCTGCCCCCTGCGTTCACTGACGAGCTGACCAGCATAGAGTTTGACATGTCAGACATCCGCAGGAAGATGACTCAGCTGGAGTCACTCCACGCCAACCACCTCAGGTATTATATGTTTATCATAAAAACTGGGTCAGGCTAAAGAATCAGGACTCAGGCTAGACGGAGGTATCGGATTCAAGGCATGTGTGGGGTTCAATAAGAAGTTTATAACGCTGGTTACGAACCACACTACATAAACTCCAGGTACCAAATGAAAACCCAACGATATTTCAGAGGAGGCCCTCTCTCACTTATGTTTAAAGATTTTGCCAAAGGCCTGTGACAAATTGACCATGGCCTCACATTTACTGTATGTGGGCCTATATTCTCAAATCCAGCATATTGTCACGTGATACGTCACGTATGCTGTTAAAATAATGGTCTGAGGGGTCTCAGACTAAACAAAAATCATAACAGAGAACTTATTTTACATTTGATCACGGACTACCCGATTGTCAAAATTAAGAAAAATTCCAGATTGATACAGCTCAATATCCAGAAATAGACCTAATAAAGAAAGGGTCTTTAAATCTTTTAATTCATCAGATTAAATTTAATAGAAATAAAGTTATTTCCAAAAAAACCTTAATTACGTCCCAACCTTTTTTGGTATGAGGTGATGCAAAGTTAATATCCCGTGTAATTTTGTGTCATGCGAATTCAAGGTGTTACATTATCAGAAAAAGTCCATTTCTTTGCTCCGTTTACACACAAACTCCACACGTCATGGCACATTCCTGGCAAACATACTCGTAATACTTTGATAACTTCTCACAGTATCCAAAAGTCCTCCACAACTTGCAATCCCCGTCAAAACCCACGTTCTTGAGCGCCATCACGCATCCTCCTTCCGAAATCTCCAAATTCCCCAACACCCCTCCCCCTCCTCCATCTGTTACTTCCGTCTCAATCTGATGTAAAATCTCCACTTCTCCCAACCCTGCCGCCTCCACATACTCTATATCCTTCACTGTCGTATCCAGCTGAAACTCCGTCAAGGGTTGATCGTTTACGATCGTAACAACGCTCGTGTCGTTGGTCAGTGTAATCCGTATCGTAGTCGTGTCAGAATCCTGGAAATTCGGCGAAATCACATCCTCCGTCAACACCTCCTTTACTTTCCGCTGCGTGTAGTTCTCATCCACGGAGAGCTGAGTTGCCCTGAGTTTGGTGAAGTTGACCATCACCCCGTACACGATGATGTGGGGGTCGCGCCCCATGAGTTGTACCACCACGTGACTTCCTTCGCGGGGGAGGTTGGCGTGGGACAAGATCACCACGAACACGTTACTCAGCTCCACAGTTTCAGGCAGGAAGTAGTCCTTGAAGTAGGTGGCGTTGGTTGTGTTCCAGATGGTCTCGTATTGGAACCTCTTGTCACCCCCACCACCACTTATAATGTGAGTTGGGGGTTCATCAGTGCCCCCATCGGGGGTTTCATAACTCAGTGAGGGGTAGAGGAAGACATTCAGCTCATACATGGGTAAATGCCCCCTTGACACATGCATTTTGCCCCTCATACCCCAATCTGTACCCCAAGTGTTGTGGATCAGGTAGTATTGGTCTGTGTAGCTGACTAGGACAGCGAAGTGATTGCATGGTTTGAAGAGTCCGCCAAGGTTTAGGTCTGTGTAGAGACCGCTGCTGTAGAAGAAGAAGGAGGGACGGGTGGTGTCTACATTGATGCAGACAGTCAGAGGTGTTCTGAAATGGAAATTGGGTCCGAAATGGGGAAATTAGGGTGTCATTGAAGGTTCAAGGGACAACGGTTCAAGGAACAAAAAGATAAGGAGGGAGAAGATAAGGGAAATTTCATACCTTTTCAGATAAGCTTCAATAACAAAGGTTGACCCATACATCATGTGGTTCTGCTCCACCTTTATCCCAGGAATAAGAGCATCAGTTGACACCTTCTCCTCACACTTGTCTTCTTCCTTGACGGAAGTCCACTCAACTTCATCAGAAGACGGCACCTCTCCCTCCTCCTTGATCTTGTCACTAACCTCATGAGGCCACCTTGGAATGTAATAACCAGCCCTCGGATTGATACAGTTCAGAAAGTACTGACTCGACATGTCCACATTCCAATCCAATTTCCCAGCCAGTACTTTAGAGATGTACTCCGTTATCATGACCCCCGCCATGACCCCTCCAGCTGCATGCGCCCCACTGTGTCTACTCCGAACATTCACCGTGTCGAACTGAACTGGAGAGTGTTGCTGAGCCAGGACTCCCGGTTGGAGCAGGAAGTTCCTCATTTCATCCAGAATAGCAAACACATCAGTTCCAGGAGATGAGAGGTATCTGGAACGTTCTTCTTCGTTTAGCAGGGCGAAGAAGTTGAGTTTTGTTGCGTAGTCTGAATTAGCTCGTATCTCTTCAATAGCTGTTTTACTGTTCTCAAAGTAGGCACGTCGCTTGTCCTTGGAAGCTTCTCCGAATTCCACATCTGCGTTGTCAAAAAGACCAACCCCTGCACCATTGTTTCCAGATTCGATCTTTGAAACCACGTCGTTCCATATGTCGTCAAATTCCGTTGCGTCGTTGGCAGACGTTGCCTGAACCCCTGGCCGACAAGTTGCATAGGAATGTTGGATGAAAGCAAACAAGACTAGAGCCAAGGAAAATGGCACTGTCATCATGATACGTTTCTTGAAAAAATGAACTCACGTATTCACATTTTGCTTACTTTTCTTCATTTTAACTTTCAGCCGCATAGAAATTCAATACGGCCTTTGCAATAACAAAAACCACCAACCACATACATAGCTACAGATTATTTTAACAAGATCACACTGAAAACAAAAAAGGCCTAAATGCCAATCATTGCAGGATCAGTATATTATGAAAGCCAGAGCAGTACCCGTCCCTGCTGAGCAGTTGAAACTACAAGTTTAGCAAATAATCATTGTTACCTATCATGGTAACCATGGTAACCATGGTCTGATATCCTCAGGAACGCATTCGATGATGACCGTGAGAAGGAGAATGAGATTGAGATACTGACGAAACAGATAACCCGTGGGTTCCACAAGTGTCAGAACAGCATCAAGCTGATCGGGCAACGTGCCAAGAACAGCAGCACCCAGCAGCAACGCATGGCAGGCAACATCATGTCCTCTCTAGCTACCTCTCTGCAGGATCTCATGGTTCAATTCTTGACGTGTTGCAAGTTGCTGTTGCCAGGCGCTGTAAGAAAAGGGTGCGCTGCATTGCTTCGAAGTTTGAAATTTGTGGAAACTATCTGTCCCAGATTGTGTCCGCAATCTAGGATAATCGAAACTATAACATGGAAACTTCTAACTTTGCCTACCTAAATACTGATACCTGATTAATTTTATCCCAACCTTTCAACTCTCCTTTTCAGGAGGAGAAAGCACGGAGTTTAAGAAGCTCCAGAGCGGCTATCTGAACCGGTTGAAGGGCCGAGAGGAGCGAGAGAAGATGTTAGGTGTGGGGGATAACTACACGGATCTCTTCTCCAATGGAGTGGGGGAGGAGGACGAGGAGTATATAGACAGCAAGTTTACTAACCAGCAGATACAGATGAGTGGGGGACGGGTGAGAAGGGGAGGAACGGGGAGGAGAGGGGTGTCGGTGAAGGGATTGATCGATAAAGCTAAATAAGAATGGAAAAGGGGGTTGATTGGAGGAGGAAGACATAAAGTGACACCTTTATCAGTCTTTCGACATTATTAGTTCCACTTCCACAGTTCTGATCAAGCATTCCTACCTCAGATGGTTGAACAGAACACCCGGCAAGTGGAGCAGAGAGACGAGGAAATACGGCGTATCGTGGAGAGCATAGCCGAGCTGCAGTCCATCTTCAAGGACCTGGCTAACCTGGTGGCAGATCAGGGGACCATACTGGATAGGATCGACTACAATATGGAGCAAACTGTTGTCAAGGTAACGCGTCAAAAAATTTATTGTTGCCTTATTATATTGTTTCAAAGTGATTCATCTATTCGTGATGTGAAATATGGTTTGGTAATACCACTCAAGTCCCTCAACTTCCCACCTCTGCTGATTTGGTAAGTGGAGGTTCCGAAGAGAGCTAGGGAGTTGCTGAAATAACTGCAAATCCGCTACCCCCCCCCCCCCATTTTATGAATAACGATATTCTCAAATGATTATTTTTTGATCATGGATTGGTATCATTGAATAGGTATATGTACCTATTCAATATTACTGTATTCACTATTCCCCGTCATGAGAAGAATCAACAGTTCTGCGATGAGACTTGATTACATTCAGCTGCTGAATTCACTTTCAGCTAAAATAACCTTTTATGTCTCAAGTCGAAGACGGACTTTCAGCTAAAATAACCTTTTATGTCTCAGGTAGAAGACGGTAAAATTGTACTGTTTGAACTTAATTTGTTCATTTGCACAATTTGTATTTCGGTTTAACAAAATATGGAAATGAGTTTGGTTACCATGATTTCTTTTTGAAGAACAATGTGAACCAGGCTTCTTGCCACCAACCCCCCCCCCCCCATTCATGATGATGATTTGAACAGTTGTAATTTTCTCAAATAATTTCATCTTTCGATTAGGCTCTATGGTGTACCTAAAAGGGCTCCATACTTATTGAATTTAAATCAACATTCCCAGCAGGATCGACAATCAGCAGAAATAATTTTTCTCAATATCAGGTTGAAGACGGCCACCAGCAGCTTTTGAAAGCAGAAAAGCACCAAAAACGCGGCAGAAAGTGCATTTTTATCCTTTTCTTAGCTCTGGTTATCATCTGCATGATCGTAGCCCTGTTTGCTACGAAATTCAAGAAATAATCGACTAAGTTATCGTTTGTGAATCTATTTTCTTCATCTCCTTTTTGTACAACTACAAGATAAAACTCAGAGTACTGACTAATTCGCATAAATGAACCAAAATGAAGTCAGTTATAACCAAAATGAAGTCAGTTATAACTTAAATGTTCACCGTTCTGCCCGCGCAACCTCGTCACAACCACGTGGTAGCCACGTGATGCTCACATGACATACCTTGTGTGAGCTGATTCGCACGTGACAGGTGTCACGTGCTTATAAGCAGGCCCGTCACGGCACTTAACCCATAGATTGATAAAAAAAATAACATGCGGTTAAACGTCACTAACTCACTGTCTAGCATACCGACGACACTCTAACTGCCAACAAATAAGATAACGACGCGAACTGCTCTCAACATACTACAACTGTATCCTGTATGCTCAGCTCAACTTGCGGTTAAACGCTGCGCTAGACAATCAGCGCCATCAACTCGCTACATTGAGCTTTGATTATGACGTTGTCCTACTTGCCTAATTCTCTTCGGTGGCGTTTAGGTGTAATCAACTTTTCACTTTTAGATCAATAAAGATAGCATACTGGCGTCATTCCAACCGGCGATTGATGGGAAAACATTTGTGATAATGATACGCCCCGGCCCCGGTAATTTTAAAACCTAGAAAGTTATAAATTGTAATATCCAGCATAGCTTTGGATATGTGGTCGATATCGCACCGCTCACATAATTTCATGAAAAAAGGCGCATTGAATTCCTCGACTGGAAGTGGAACACATTTTGATTTATGCTATCACAACGGCATTGCTTATCGAAACATGTAAAATCTTCATGCTTTCATGGGGTGGAATTAAAAATAGAAACTATTCAGAAAAAGCAGCGAATTCTTCTGATTTGATTAATGATTATAGACAAAAAAAATTTGATCATGAAGGAGGAAGCAAGCTTGGAGTTAAAAGTTTTTGGAATTCAGGATGTGGCTACAAATGATTATAGACTAAAATTTGATCATGAAGGAGGAAGCAAGCTTGGAGTTAAAAGTTTTGGAATTCAGGATATCAATGAGCTACAAATTTGTACTACGGACGAGAGGAAATGATTCAACTTCCCTCTACTGTAATTCAATGCTCTTTCTGGTAGACCGTTAAATTATTTAGTAATAACAACGATAGAGCGTGCTATTATGAAACATCGATCCGTTATTTAACGGCATCTTTACGTGACCTCGTCACGTGGCGTGAGATCAGTATGAGTGTCACGGGGGTATCATAATAACCAATAGCGCTTAGGCATTTCAGTCACGTTGTACCGCGTAAGAGCCATAGGACACAGTCATGCGGGGCTGATAGCGTGCTGCTATTGGCTCCGAGAGTCACGTGGGTGGAAGTGCCCGAAATTGCATGCCTGTGTCAAATTTTTTGACGCCATTCGATGCGTATTTTCATTTCAGTGAAAAATTAGAGCGTAATTGGTTGATTGACAAAATCTTGCGCCTTCGGCGCTCGATTTGTCAATCAACCAATTACTAACTTAAATGCTGAGAAATTCGAACTCAACCCGACAAAATACAAATGTCTTTTACAATATACAAATCCCCTAAAATCCCCTCAAATTGATTATGAAACCGATTTCAGATTAAATTTGAAATCGAATTTATGTGTAATGAAATTGAATATTCTGATTTTTTCCATGTACATTTTGTAAAAAAACACCTTCGAACGCAATTGTTAAATCAAAAGCCATTTTGAAAATGGGCGATCAATTCATAATGATTCAATTTAATTGATTAATAATGATTTTTGTCGGTCTATTGTAGCACAGGTGTCGTTGTCGCGACATCAAGAATAGATTAATCTGTGTCTGTGTCACTGTCAGTGTCATTAACTGATCAACTGAAATTTTTGCGCGCTTCGGCTTACTCATGCGATTGCGTGTGACTAATTGATATTCAAATTCAATTTCTGATTGTGTACCTTGATATTGAAATTTGAAGTTGATTGTCTCGATTGAATTTGATCATGATTATTGATGATGGATCCTTCCGACCGACGCCCCGCTGACGCACCCGCTTCACGGCTGCACCAGTGGGTCTGGTATCACCAGGCAAGATCATAACATCAAAAGAGTACGATGTTATTAATTATATTCACACTTATTGTTTGTGTTAATTCGTGATATTGTTCAATACTTATACATTGAATTTGAATTTGATGAAGTTATGTGACCTATAATATTTCTAAATTAGTGTCTACCTTTTTTCCATGCCCAGCTTATATGTCACAACCCGCATGTTAATATAGATATCTCCATGAGCGACATATTACAACGCATATGGATATGGAAATATCCATGCGCGCACATCACGACGTGCATGGATATAGAAATATCCATTCGCGTATATTACGACGCGCATGGATATAGAAATATCCATGCGCGCGTATTACGACGCGCATGGATATAGAAATATCCATGATATGCGCGCGTATTACGACGCGCATGGATATAGAAATATCCATGCGCGCGCGTATTACGACGCGCATGGTTATAGAAATAGCCATGCGCGCGTATTACGACGCGCATGGATATAGAAATATATCCATGCGCGCGTATTACGACGCGCATGGATATAGAAATATCCATGCGCGCGTATTAAGACGCGCATGGATTATAGAAATATCCATGCGCGCGTATTACGACGCGCATGGATATAGAAATATCCATGCGCGCGTATTACGACGCGCATGGATATAGAAATATCATGCGCGCGTATTACGACGCGCATGGATATAGAAATATCCACGCGCGCGTATTACGACGCGCATGGATATAGAAATATCCATGCGCGCGTATTACGACGCGCATGGATATAAAAATATCCATGCGACGCGCATTGATATAGAAATATACATATTATATATGCGCGTGTTACGACGCGCATAAATTTCCCCTAACCAGGGGCGTCGTTTTTAGCGCTTGCCGTGCACTTAACCAGGGTCCTGGCATGGTTAGGGCAAGAACTTTTTATGAGCTATATAGAATATTGGAGTACAAACAAAGATCGCAACTTTCAAATTCATTCAGGCAGGTGGTCACTGCACTTGACAGTGCTGTACCCTGGTAGGGCCTGGTATACCAGGGTACAGCGGTACCAGGGGGTGACTAATGGGTTCGGTTCCTAAGCCCGCATAGGTGTGTGTACGCGTGCGGCGCTTCCCTACGGGAAGCACCTGTTCTGAGGAAGCGCGACGATAACAGGGATATACGTGTTTAGCAACTACAGGGCGGCCTGCCTCATAAAAAGCTCTTGCAATTTAAACACCCCGAAAGCTGAGGTAGGTATTGGACTGAAGATGCCTGCACACCATACCACTCATCTTGGTATGGCTCACTTAGATCCTGCTGCTCTCAACATTGCATTACCTAAAGGAATCATGTTGGTGCTCAAAAACATAGTTGGAGAAAAGTCTTGCAGATTTATCATGTCTTGAAGAAAGATTTCTTTTTAATTCAAATATATAGAATATTAATGATTATTTTCTATGGCTAGCTTATGTTGCCAGGCCCCTCTGGTAATAGCTTATATAGATCCGAAATCCATTGCATTTACATTACTGATAGATGGACATATTTTTGAGTTTTATCTTACATAGTATCGAATATTGAAGGAATTTTTGATTCACCATGATCCATAATGCAAATTTAAATATAATTATATTGATATTGGAAACTATTTTATTTGAATTAAAAAGAAATCTTTCTTCAAGACATCAATCTGCAAGACTTTTCTCCAACTCCGTACTTGAACACCAACATGATTCCTTTAGGTGATGCAATGTGGCAGTACCAGGATCTTATGAAGTCACACCAAGATGAGTGGTCTCCTCAGTGTCTATCTCGCTTTGAAGATATTTAAAGTGAAGGCTTTATGGTGGTAAACCCCAACAGTCACCCTGGTGCCAGGGGTATAGCACTGTCAAGTGCAGTGACCACCTGCCTGAATGAATCTGAGCTTGCTCTTTGGTCTTTGTTTTTACTCCAAAGCACCAAGAAATTAAGCAACACTAAGTGAAGAGAAGTAGAGGACCGGTGGATGGATCCGGGTCATTTGTGTCCTTTTACGTTGCACAATAATATATACAACTTATATATCTACTTAAGCTTAATTCTTCTTTGTAGAACAAGCTTAAATCTAATTCTCAAAAGCCTATTTAATATAAATGTTCAGGTAAAGTGTCATAATATGTGTCTGTACAAAAGATTGGTTCATTTGGGGTTCAAACAAAAGCCCAGTACCAACAAAAACATCAGACCTTTTAAAGCAAATGATGAAAGAATCAAAACTGACCAATTTCAACAAGAGTCATAACTGATCGAATGAATAGCGGCACCACACTTCCAACTCGGATCCAACCCACATCACAGTAAGATGGACCTTCAAGTATTGAGAAGAAAAAGAAAGTTGTTCAGCGTCCTATTGGCTTGAAGTCTCAACAGACTATTGAGCTAGAAATTGCTTCAGATACAACTGAGCCTTACAAACCACCAATTCAGACATATGATTCATCAAAGGAGAAGAAAGATTGAACAAAATTTTAGTTTTGGGACAGATAAGCCCTTCCAAAACCAAAGGCTGTTCCATGCATGAAACCAGAACCTCAAAGGATAGATTTGATGAAATTCTCCATGAAATTGAAGAAAGACAGTTTATGCAGGAAATGGAGAATTTGGGCATGGCTGATGAACATAGGGTCAGGATTGAAACAGAACTTTCTCAGTATATCCGTGAAATGGAAGTTATTGACAAGAAAAGAAATAAAGAACTTGAGGAATTGAGAAAAGAGAAGGAAGAACAGTCATGAATCTCAGTAGAAAATATATTGAAAGATTAAACTAGATTGTTTAAGAGAAGATATATAGAAGTCTTACAAGGTAATTAGGCACATGGCCCAAAGTTCTGGTGTTGTAAAATTGCTATTCACTAATTGGCACAACAATATATGTTGAAATGATAGTTCATATATTATTTGATACAAAGATACAAGATCTGTTATCTGCATCTGACTCAATGGTCTAATTTTTATGTTGCTCCATAAATTATGGATAGACCTCCATTCCCATTCAGATAGTTTGAAGAATCATTTTTGTACAGATCACAGAATTAGTAATTTTGGGAAAACCATCACAATGTTGGGACTAATCTATTACAACAGCACAAAATTTGAAAGGGTCAAAAAACCAGTGCCTAGCCTTTTCAGGGGGTTGGGTTTGGGAACCGTCGATTTACGTGGTAAATTTTAAGGGCCCAACTTCCCCAAAAAAGGTTTCCATGACGGCGAAGCCCCGGCATTCGGGAATCCCCTTTTAAAATAATTTAAACCTATAAAGGGTTTTTTAAAATTAAAAATTGCACTCATCAAATCGTATGTCCGAAAGCTTTTAAAATTTCAAGAAGTGTTAGCAGCTTTATCGTATTACTATCTAAATAAATGATTGAGCACGTTCCCTTCAATGAAATTCGTCGATCATATTATTTACATAGGTACTACACATAAACCCATCCCTAGTAATCAGATATCAAACAGCCTCATCCCACCTCCGTTCAACTGCTGAAAAATCAGGTAATTTACATATATAATAAGCACCATTCAAATTGATAGATAACATTTTACCGCATCAAAAATTCTAATCAGATCAAAATTTACAGGGAACGTACTCAAAACAGCATCAAGCATAAATGAACGTGCGCATTTAATCTGCACGTGTACCTTTTCTTTCCTTTGCCCGTGCATTGCAATGAGGCATGAAGTAAAAATCACGAAATGAATAATCATAAGAAAGATAAGAGATTCACTATGCATCCCACCTGCCATGATGTTGGTTGAATTTACTAATTATCCTTGAAGCGTCTTCTCTCTTGTCTCAGTGCTTTATCTTGATCTTCCACAGGTCAATCACAGGAATCTTCTTTCTAAAAATCATATTTAGTAAGGCTAACACGTTTATCTTTAATTTCTTATATGGTTTAAATGGGGTAAATAGGGTCGAAGTGACAAAATTAGGAGAGATGTTCTAAGTGTAAAGTTGTATTGTATTAGGGAGTGGAAAAATGACTCTGATATCAGTGACTAAATCTCGTAGTGGGATTGATTTGCACTATTGATATTTATCAATAATAAGTAGTAGGTTTTTTCTCTAATATTTGGTTCTGGAAATCAAAAGAAGCTAAGAACGATAACAAATTATTCAAATTCTCATTTGATCATATAAACCTGCTAAAAGCGTAAGAGGTAAACCGCAGGATAAACTCCTCTACATCTGGTTGCCAGTAGTGGACGGGAGAGAATGCTCTCCTTGAATTGTTGAGTTTGCAGAGAACGCTCTGCTTATGGATTGTTGAGTTTGCGATTAAAGTTTAAACACTTTGAGGCTTATACTATGAAGTGAAACTTGGCTACTACAGCTTCCATTCATGTCGCTTTCAAGAAGTTGATTAACAGTTTGTTAATTCTTGTCGTATAATCAAGGTCATTGGTTGGCAGCATTCTGGAATCTCCGCTGAAAAGGATTTAAAGCCTCATCAAGGTGTTTGAATTAAAATTGCACTCTATCAAATCGTATGTCCGAAAGCTTTAAAATTTCAAGAGGTGTTCTAGCAAGTTTCATGTATCGTATTACTATCTAAATAAAGTGATTGAGCATCGTTCCCTTTCAATGAAATTTCAAGTCATATTATTTTACATAGGTACTTACATAAACCCATCATACCAATCAGATATTAAACAGCCTCCTCATCCCACCTCCGTTCAACTGCTGAAAATCAGGTAATTTACATATCGTCACCTTCAAATCAAAAGGTGATAACTCGAGTTATCACCTTTTCAAAAAAACCTTACCAAGTGATTCAGAATCTCATTGCGCACCCGTGAGTGAAATTTTGAAGTGATTTGACAAAATCAGCAACAAATTTTTTTAGAAAAGTTTTGCCAAAAGAGAACTGAGTTATTACTCCTAAATAATTTGAAATAATAAAATAAATTTTATAGGGCTATAACTCAACATATCACCTTTTAGTAACGAATAAAACAGTCAAATTCCGAAAAAAAGGTTATAACTTTCCAGTTATAACCCTATTTTTGAAAGATTGTTTGCTTTTTCTATTAATTTCAGGTTATAACAGGTTATAACCAGTTTGAAAAGTAATTTTCACATATTTAGGGTTCTCAATTTGAGAAATAAGAAATTGTAAGAATGTTTTAAGTACTATAAATGTGCCTCTGTTGTATCAAAAGATTCGTCTAGGAAATCTAAAAATACCTATTATAGTAATTTCAGAGTAGGTACACTAACAGTATATGGAAGTTTTTGACGTGCTTTCGTGAGCATTGGTCAGCAATATAATATATAGTATCGAGGTGAAACATTTCTTTTTCAGTGCCAACAGTTCATTTTTTGACAACTTGGAGTATGACATAGTTATGCATTTTCCAAATTATTTCCATTATTATGTCACCCATTTGTTTTAAAATTGAGTACCTGTAAACAATGCTGTAGTGATTGATGATTAGGGTACTATTATCCTATTACTAAAATATTTTTTGCCTTATTTGGAATCTGCAAGTTAGGGAAATTACTAATAGGAAATTCAAGGAGCCGATTTCATTTCTACGATGAATGGATGATTTGCTGATTTGGAGGATTTTTTTCTGATTTAATCAGTGGAATGACATATAGGTTGTAATAATAAGATGACCACAGTGGTATTAACCATGATCAGAACCACATATCTGACCGAAAACACACGATTTTATCCCTATGGTTGTCAGTTTGTTAAATAAAAAAAATGTTATTTTCTGGCCATTCTTCACAAAAAAACAAAGTAACAAGTAAAACTTGATAGATGTAAGTGGTATTTTGTGACTGATAAAAGAGGAATGTAAATCCTCAATAAAGCACGGAGTTTGCTCAAGACGTCATGATGATATTGTTAATTTAGATGGTGTTTAGTGTTTCTACTTCCATACTTTCTGAATACCTTAGTGGTAGAAATTAAGATGTGTATTTATTAAGGACGTACTAATTAAGAAGTGTACTAATTAAGGCAGTAAAATTTCTACAAAAATCAGGCAATTCTAGGACTAAATTTCACGTTGTTGCACCAATTTTCAACCAAAAATACCGATGTGAAAACAAGAGGAGGGCAGATTTTTTCCATTGAATTCAATTTATTTGGGATCTATGAAACATAAACAGAAGTAAAGCTAGGCGTTCTAGTGAAACAGATTAGCAAACGGGTCAATGAGCATCCTTGAGTCAACACCATGCTCTTTGCAATGTTTCACTGCCTCCGTTTGATGAAAGATGATTCCGCTGAAATTTTGACGGCCTTGTTTCCTGATGAGAACATCGAAGAAGATATCGAAGATGGTTCTATTTGGCTTGAGGTGAAAGATATGGAAGATGTTCAGGAAGACGAAAAAGCAGAAGAAATGCCTATAATTTCTATCGAGTGATAATTGTTTATCAATTATCAAATTTGATTTTGTCCGCAATGATGCTTTCGCTGAAAAATTCTGAACCTGTATTGAGGCAGAAAAGAATGCCTTAATTTTGTAGTGAAAGAAAAGATAGGTATAGATGTACAAATCTTTACTTAAACAAAATTTTCTAAAATTTTGGTATTGTACAAAATTACGGTAGGTGAAATTAAGATTTGTAAGAATTTAAAGAGTGTACTATTTAAGGCAGTAAATTGCTTACTACCTTAAATAGTACACTTCTTAATTCTACCACTAAGGTAGTTTGAAATATGTGTTTCATGACAGACATGACATGTCAAAGCTTTATGCTAGTATGGTACATAGTACTACCGAAAAGTAGTTTGATGAACTCACACAAATAGCTAAATAGCAGCCACAATTTGAGTTGAAACTTAATACTTTAGGTACAAATAATTGTGAACAGTATCATGAAAGGGGCTAAATGAAAATTAATAGGGCTTTCTTTTCTTAAAATCACTAC
This sequence comes from Beroe forskalii, assembly GCA_011033025.1. NCBI lineage: Eukaryota > Metazoa > Ctenophora > Nuda > Beroida > Beroidae > Beroe > Beroe forskalii. The sequence goes on along the minus strand of WFMF01000090.1, from coordinate 380,736 downwards.
AAAGGCGCTAAAAAATCGTGAAATTTCGTAATGATGTCATTAAATTTCATGAAACTTTATAATTTTAGTGTTTTTGAAAATAAAATAAGAACCGAAGAAAATAACAAAAGGATGTCTTCAAATATCAGTTTTAAATAATTCAAGGAGCATTTTGATATCTTGAAATTATGGAATTTAAGGCAATAAAGGTGATAACTCAATATAATATGTGATAATACTGTCTTTAGTAGGAGAAAAGTAATTCAAAGGTTATAATTAGAGATATCACCCTCTTCAAATCATTTTTAAAATTAAAGTTTCGACCAAAGGTGATAACTGTCAACTTTTCAATTAATTAATTAATTGTAATTAATTGGGTGGACATCGGGAGGTGAAAACATTATCTGATCATACTACATTGTGCATACTATTCAAAAACCATAAGTTGAGAACATTTGACCATTAGTTTTGAAGAAAATTAGTTTTTTTCGATTATCTCAAAACTATACTTTTCAAGTTATCACCTTTTGATTTGAAGGTGACGATATATAATAAGCACCATTCAAATTGATAGATAACATTTTACCGCATCAAAAATTCTAATCAGATCAAAATTTACAGGGAACGTACTCAAAACAGCATCAAGCATAAATGAACGTGCGCACATTTAATCTGCGTGTACCTTTTCTTTTCCTTTGCCCGTGCATTGCAATGAGGCATGAAGTAAAAATCAGAAATGAATAATCATAAGAAAGATAAGAGATTCACTATGCATCCCACCATACATGATGTTGGTTGAATTTACTAATTATCCTTGAAGCGTCTTCTCTCCTGTTTCAGTGCTTTATCTTGATCTTCCACAGGTCAATCACAGAATCTTCTTTCTAAAATCATATTTAGTAAGGCTAACACGTTTATCTTTAATTTCTTATATGGTTTAAAATGGGGTAAATAGGGTCGAAGTGACAAAATTAGAAGAGATGTTCTAAGTGTAAATTTGTATTGTATTAGGAGTGGAAAAATGACTCTGATATCAGTGACTAAATCTCGTAGTGGATTGATTTGCACTATTGATATTTATCAATAAGTAGTAGGTTTTCTCTAATATTTGGTTCTGGAAATCAAAAAACGATAACAAATTATTCAAATTCTCATTGATCATATAAACCTGCTAAAAGCGTAAAAAGGGAAACCCGGATAAACCCCCTAATCTGGTTGCGTAACTCTAAAAAACAACTCACCTCTCAAAAATTACCCTTATCAACGGACTTCTTTATTAACCTTTAATTTATTTCTTGCGTTTAAATCAAACGCTGTTTCTGTTGCTTGTTTGAGACGAATTTCGTTTGGTCACATTATAGAAGATCAAAGACAAGCCTTGGAAAATAGCTGATGGGTTTAAATCCCGAAAGACCACTAAAGAAAAGCAAATGGGAAAAGGATGAGTGTTTTTAACGCATTTTTAACTTCTTATTTACTTATCTTATTTTTTTTTCTTTAAATATTTTAATATCTACTTAGTACTCACTTACTGTGGGGGTCATTGTCCCACAGACGGAAGTAATCAATTTTCCCTAGAACAGAGAGTATTAATTTTGGGAAGGTTAGCAGAGATTGAGTTTCATCGAGTATAGCCCTGCGGCTTACGCCATGCACGCAATAACCTAAATAATCTCCAACTACAGCGCTAGATATTTTATGTTATTTTACCACTTTCAAAACTACTGTGTACAATCAAATTCAGATGACAGCAACGAATCAGCTATTTCCTGCTTTCCTGTTAACATACCAGTTTTCTACTTCATTTAGAGTATCCATTTTTTCGCCACTAGGTGCCGAAGTATCATTTGTGGAATCGTTTTGTCTATCTTTTGTCTATCTATCTATAAAAATATATTAATTAAATTTTCATGACGGGTGCATTAATTTACACTAGTTCTTCTTACTTATTAAGAACAAGCTAATAGACTGAAAAGTATTCATTACATCAGGCAGTAAAATCGTTTATCCACTCATTTTTCTTGTCCGAACAACCAAAGCTATTCTCACGTATAAGACTCAGGATAGTTAATTTCTTTTAATCCAGCCTCAAGATTACCGCATCGACGCAACACTGTATCTCATGGTTCGCTACGTTTAAAGTATCTGTTACTTAAATTTTAGGTGCCCTGACACAGTATGGAAATTATTAAGGGGGCCGGGGGGGGGGGGGGTCTGGGGTCGATTTTCGGTTTTTTGTTGTTTCTGATGGGGGAGGGCGCCGGCTGCGGGTGGGTTTTTGCCCCGTGGGGTTTTTTTTTTTTTTTTTTTTTTCGGGCAATATTCACTGACCACCCCCTCCCCCTTGCGGGGGTGATGGCAGCTCTCCAGCACGGAGAGCTCGACTGGAACCCACCTGGCTGCACTCGAGCCCCTTACCGGGCACCAGGTGATGATACCCTGACGGGTACCAATTGAGCGGGGGCGCCCCTCCGAAGATTGACTACCTTGATCCCTTGGTAAGTGTGGCTGAAAAGCCTGTCCCTCTAACTCTGGGTGCTAAATCACCAGGTTAGGTCGTGCAGGAACTATCTGTGATACTGTTTATTGAATGTTTTGTATTCCTTGTTATAATAGTGGGATTATAGCAGTTTTCGGGAGATAATTTGATTCGTGATTTATTTTGATGTTTGTGATAGTATTGGTGAGCCGTTATCGGTGGTTACTGGTTCCGCTAGCTGCATATCATCTAGTATCTGTGTAAGTGAGTATATATGATTGGTTACTTTTGGCAATGAAAGTTATTTATCGTCGGAGATAAGAGATCATTGAGCAAGTATTGTGGCGATACTCTGGAAACAATGCACACAACTAGGTAGAAGACTGCAACAGTGTTTTCTACTCCAGAGATTGTAATGCCTGCCCTGTAGGTTAGTAAGAACAAAAAGATATAACCCCATAAGGAGGCCATAATGGCATCATGACGGTCATCATGAAGACATCATGGCAGGATGGGGAGATCAGAGTTTCCTGAGATCTTAAAATGACTCTAGGGATGAAGAATCTTTAGAGAATGACCGTCTGGTCCTAATTCTGCTGTAATCCTAAAGTTCTATTAGAGTCAGGGGTGTGATGTGAAATCTTAAACAAATTTATTAAAGCAGTACTCATCAATAAAAAAGTCAATCATAGCCTTCTCATTGCACATGTGTTAGACGACGATATATGGTAGTCAACCAAACTTATGAGATACCCTTAATAGAACATTGAAGTGGCCCAAAAAGCAGAGAATATATGCTTATGTATCTTTTTTTTGAATGTCGACTTTGTTGTTTTTGATACCACCCTAAAAGGATATCCGAAATAGTACAAACAAAGTATACTTTTGATGTGGTAGTCTACCAAAGTACGTGATTGCAGAGAGAGTGGTAACGATGTGGTAGTCTAACAAACTGCGTGATTGCATATAGAGTGGTAACGATGTGGTAGTCTTACTTACTGCGTATTCAAGCTTACGTAGGGTGTTAAGGGTTAAGTTCCACTGTAATGGCGAAGGTATACCTCCTTGCGGGCATCCCTTGTATATTTTTTGGATATTGAGCGTCCATGTAATTCTAATATAATGAATCGATCTTGTAGCATTTCTCTGATCCAGTGAGAGATGGAATGAGAGATGGAATTTTTGCTTTCTTCAGTGCGTCGTGAATCGAGCTGTATTTTATGTTATCAAAGGCTCCTTCTACGTCTATGTCTGACAATTTATAGAATTGCTGATGAAAGCAGGAATTAGTTCACTGTTTTGTAATAAAGCTCTGCTCCTCACTGCTCAATTTATTAGGATGAAGTATCCGATAGAATGGAGGAAAGAGATTAAGCGTATCTCATAGACCAAAGAAGTCAGAAGGATGTCGTGGCGTACGCGGGATTACGTGTTTTGATTATCATTATTTAGAGACACCGAACAATAAGGGTAAATAAGAAATGACTGCTTATCTCTCCCATATGGTTAGTGTCCTGGGTCGGTTCTAACCGGTTCTGGTAAGTGGTAATTACTTGTGTAACGTGTTATCCCAAACGGTATGCTTTTTACCGCGCGTTGGTGCGCGCACGTAAAAACTATACTGAAAGGAAATTCTTATATATTTTTCCTTGTAGAAATGTAGATCCTTGCTGTACGGCATGTTAAACAAGGAATCGAAACTGAGGGGCTCCATACAGGACATTACTATTGCGGTGTATGTGATTATACAGAAAAGATTTAGATTGATTCCATAGTCCAGTGAGCTGCACTTGATGGTCGGTTCTTCCGCCTCATCTCTCACATAAAGACTAGCTTGTAAAACATCAAATTGGAAATTAATTAGTACTGTGTGAGCATTAATTGTCAAACACAAGGAAACACTTCCATTAGACAAGAGGTATAAAACCAACTTATGTCGTAGTAATAATGGGTGTCTATGTACCTAACCATGGTGACCTCAGTGTAGAACCTTGCTGTACGGAGGAATCGAAACTGAGGGGCTCCGTACAGGACATTACTAATACCACTGCGGTGTATGTGATTATACAGAAAAGATTTAGATTCCGTATGTCGGAGGTACTTTTTGGATGGCGCAAAATGCGTGATGTTTGGCTATCGTGGCAGGTCGCTAATTGACCTGTTCTTCTCGAGCAGTTAGCATAATAGCTATTCGCTCTTGATTTGAGACAGTCCCGGATGTTGTCCAGGATGTCTACTAGCTGAGATTCTAGCACTACTAAATCTTAGCATGTGCAAGGGTAGAATCTCCAAGACCCTGAAGGAGACAACGGACTAACTTAGCCACCCTTGGGCGAAGTCCAAGGGTGCACGGTGGGGACCCCTGGTAGGTTGAAGGAGGGACTGAAACAGTACATCTCCAAGTCCGCCGACTTCCGGGCATGCCCTTCCGTCTATTATCCCGGCTAAAAATATAGCCCTGAGACGCCTCCAAAATCTCAGCACCCCCGTGGGGGGGTATTGTTCCTGGCCGGGGTTGTGGATTTTTCGAGTCGCTGGTTCGCCTGTGGTTGCGGTGCGCGCGCGGGCTTGCGGCGCGGTTTGCCGGGGATTGGCTTTGGAGTGGTACTCTTCCTGCGGATTTTGGGATGGACCCTTGGGGCTTGGTAGTTGTGTTCTGGGGCGTGGGACTGAACTTTGCATCGAGCCGGTTTTTGATTTGGGCCTCAGAAGTGAAAATATCGATTTTTGAAATCTGAAAATCACCAATTTTGATGATTTTTGTGACAGGAGCCAACTTTGAAAATTCATATTTTCACTTCTGAGGCCTGAATCGGGAATCGGCTCGGTGCGGGGTTTGGTTTTGTGCCCTGGAGCATGGCTGCCGGGTTTCGGGGGTCTGTCTCGGGATTTGTGGGGGGGGTGTTGTTTTGAGGTTGGTTTTCGGCGGGTCGCGTCGTGAGTTTGCGCGCGCGCTGTGATTGCGGGCGGGCCTGCGGTTTGAGGGGTTCGTGACTTTGGCTGGGGGCGGTATTTTTTCGTGGGGTGGGGGCCTGCTTGTGGCTGGCGTTCTCCTCTGTCGGAGACGGCGGGAGGCCGGGGGTCGGCCTCGGACCCCCCGGCCCCCTTAATATCTTTACTTAAATATACTCTTAACGATGGGCACATTATTGCAGTACTTCTTTTCGGCTTGCTAAGTTTAATTATCGCTGTAATAATCTTCCACTCTACTTGATTAATGGGTTAAGGGCGTACGGGTAGGTTGGTAGGGTATTTTATCTCGAATATCTCTGTCATTCATAATACTCCCTATGATGGTCATGGAAATATACATGCAGGTGCAGCCTTTTCCCGACTAGTTTTGCCAATATATCTTCAATTAGCATTGCTCATTAATCTGTTCCGATACTCCTCATGATGGGCGCAATGGCGCAGTATTTCATTGATTAACTATAATGGGCATTTATAGCGTTTTTTCAGCATCTTCTTGATAATGATATGCAGGGGTTGCGTTGGCGTTGATATTCTAAACATTGACAAGCTTTTCCTACTTATCTTTTTCAATAGACTAGCTAAGTCAAATTGGTAGTATTTTCCAATTAATTCAGAAGATTATCCGGAAAACATTTTAAAATTACAATAACAACACGTCAGAAAACTATACTGGTAGTCTCCCAATGGATATGCCTGAACATGAACGACGAATGGGCACCCACAGTAGCTTGAGAAAATATGCTACGGGCGGTCGTGGAACTTTGGAATGAAACAAAAACAACGAAGGACCAGATTGATTCTCTTAGACATCATAGAAGTATTGAACTCAGCTGACAATTGAATCCTCGAAGAAGAGATATCGCACTTATTGCTAAGACTACCAGTTTCAACGAGTATACCAAAAGAAATTAAGGAAATACAATGGAAAACAAAACAAAAACACGAATGAAAAACACAAACAAAATCACAAATCAACACAGTTTTGGTCGTCTGTTCTTAATTTGAACCTTTGCATACCGTTCTTCCTACTTTATAGTACCTATTTCTTCCAGAATTTAAATAATACCCTAGATTTCTCATAAGTTCACGACCCATCTTGAAATAGATTGAAGTAGAGTAGTTTTACTTAGATTTTGTCTTGGACTTAAGGCATTCTTTTATAAGCAGTGCACTGTCGTGAAAAAACCTCCTTATTATTAAATGTGGCCCGCCTTACTCTCAACATGATCATCACTTTCACTTGATAAATACCATTATATTGGTTTTTCTAGTATTGGTATGTTAACAGCTTCCTCTTCGACCTTTCTCTTTTCCCAGCTTCATCGTAATCAGAGACTGTCTGCCAGTCTAGAGAGTGTGGCGACTCTCCAGGTAAGTGGTTCTCCTTTTCGGCATTGGATAACACTCCTAAAATTCAACACAATGGGCGCAAGACGCAAGAAAAGGGAAGGGAACCGATGTAAGGGGTGGAATTTTCGATAACTGTAGGAATACATATAGATGCAATGGGCGCTAAGACGCGAAAAACCTAAATTAAGAAGTATTTCAATATGGGGGAACCAACGAGGAATGGGGGAACAAATTGGGAAATAAAAAGGGGTATAAAGATTGTCCGACGCTCTCTGACCCCCTCGCGGGGGCCAGACGACGTTTGACAATACAAGGAGAGTATTCCATAACCAAGCCCATTGCCCAAACACCCCAAAAGGGGAGTATCCGGCGAGTTTTGGCTAGTTAAATAAAAAAATAAAAAAAAAACCATGGAGACGGAGCCGGTGGAGAAGTATGAGGCAGGGAAATCGAGAAGGAGTGCGCGCAAACGCGCATTGCGCGACTCATATACCATTAAAGTTGCTTTGCGCGCTACGTCGATCAATACGTAGGGCAGAGACCGGCTGAAAAGTAAGAGATTTAGCTGAAAATATTGGTGAGTGACGGTGCCAATCCCTAAATAAAACGTTATGAACCGAAATGATTATCTATTCAAAAAAAAATAAGGCTACTTTAATTAATACTATCCCAAACGGTATCAGGGAAACAAGAGAAATTTAAGAAATGTACTGAATGGGATAAATTCATTCATTATGAATGTTTATAATCAGTAGATTGCACTAAGCGAGAAACTTAACTCTTGTATCGTTTGTATAGAATTCATAGTTGTGATGGGAGATGAAGAAAACGCACCAGGACAACTTCCTATCCCGAGGGATGCACCGGTACTGCCACCGAGAGGAGCCGCACTTGGAGCCGGAGAGAGGGTTTTACTCCAGCCCCTTCATCACGTCCGGGCGCCTATGAAGTATAAAAAAGGCGGTAATCTGAATCTCTACCTGACGCGGTTCGACGCTTACGCCGACTCTCTGAATGCTACTCCAGCTGAAAGAGTCGGAATGCTCCTGTCAAACCTCGACGATGCCACGCTGAGCCAGGTCCAACGATTTCTCCGTCCGGAGCTCACCTACCCAGAATTGATCCAGGCATTACGACAGGAGAGCGAGTGGGATTCACCCAACCGGATGAGGTTCATTGCAGAACTACGTCAGAGACGGCAAGGAAGGGAGGAGACAGTGAGGGAGTTCTTCCACTCCCTGTATATCCTGACCAAGAAGGCCTACCCGGACAATGACCAAGCTGCAGAGATGGCTTTGAGAGAGAATTTCGTCTACAATTTGGGGGACACTTACGTGTCAAGTCGACTGAGGGAGCATCCAGAGTTTAACTCTGAAGAGCTCCTCGAACTGGCTAGCACCTTGGAAAGTTGCAAGTGGAAAAGTGATTCGAGAATCAAGGCAACGGTACATGCAGTTGGTGACTTAGAAGTGGTAACTCAACCTCCCAGTCAGCCCAGGAAAGACGAGCAGAGCAAGAAGAAGGAGAAGCCGTCAGTCCCCGAAATTAGTTAACGTGCTGGAGAGGTTGGATTTGGACCGGGATGCGCCAAAAGACGAGGGCACCAGGGTCACGGAAGCCCGGAGGGTCGCGAGTGTGAATCCAAGTGGAGGCCAGCCCGGATATGAATATGAGTACCGAGGACCCAAGGTATCGGTGGGATTGCCTGAACCCCGGTACCAGTCACAGGGAGAATTAGATTACCGAAGAACTGGTGATAGCTGGCCGGAGTCGCAACGACGGTATCCTCAATATTACCGGGAAACGCCACGTGAGCCGCGTCGCCGCCCCATGGGTTTCGGTCGAGGAGTTGGACTGTCGGGGAATAACTACAGGTGGAACAGAGGAAACCAGAACTACGGGTCACGGCCTGGTACACGTCACAACAGGACTTCATATGGACCTAACCAACGGGACTCCTACCGTGGCAGAAATACGAGATGGTCTCCGCCGCCTCAGCAAAACAGGCCTGGGAATCGAGAGCCACGAGGATACGTGTATGATAGTCGATACCACTCGGGAACTGGAGACGCAAGACCACAGGAGGAACACCACGCTGAAGCAGAACGGAGTCAAGATGGGCGACAGTCGAGTAACTCACAAGCAGAGGGACGTCAGTCGCAGAGTCAATCTGGTGTACGGTTTTTTTGAACTCGGGTCTGGAAGAGCCCAGACCCCAGAACCTAGGAACTGGTAATTTGGCGGATCAGGAACTGGCTGAGCCGGTAGTAGTGCAGGCTAGTGGAACCACTGATTCAGACCTTCCCCATATTCCAGTAGTCATTGGGGACCGGGAGTATCGTGCGTTGGTTGATACAGGGAGCTCCGCGAACATTGTAAACAGGAAGATAGTTCAGAACTTGGGTCTGACTATCAGTCCTACGCAGGTTAGTTTGTGTGGAATTAATAAGTCGCCAATTGTCGTAGTAGGAGAGGCGGAAGTAACGATGAATATGGGAGATAAGGAGTGCGTAGTGCCCTCGATTGTAGCTGACATTATGTCGGATGTGGTGTTAGGAAATCCATTCTTGAGAACGTTTGGGACCCTTGTAGACATTCCAAAGGGTAAATTGGTGTTTCCAGAAGACCCCGAGGGGGTACCTGGAAAGGTAGCGGTAAATGGTACTTCGGTAGATATTGGCGAATTTGATTCGTTGAAAGGGCGAGACCCGACGGTAGTATCACCACAAGCTCATGTTATCCAACCTTATCATTACAAATGGATAGTAGGAGTTATGAGAAACGGGGATAACATACCTGCAGATGGATTGGTTCAGTTGGAGCTGGAATCCAAGCAGGTAGACCTCCCAAGTCAGCGCATCATGCCGGATCCAAGTGGAACGGGTAGTCTGCTGTTGATAGTAAACCATCTGGATTCAGTTCTGAAATTTGAGAAAGGTGAGGTGATTGGGACCGTGAACACCTGTAAGGAAAATCAAATACCTTTAGATCTGGACCATGAGGCTATCGATTGCATGGTGGTGCATGGATGCGGAGAGCTAGACTTGTCCTTAGAGGACATGAATAAGCGATGGCGGAAGTTGCTTCAAACTCTAGGATACGATACCTGGGACTTGAGCGAGGCGGAGAAAGCCAGGGTAGCTGAAGCTCTCCGGCCCTTCCAGTTTACTTTTGCTTTAGAGGATGAACCATTGGGGCTCCTCAAGGGGTACGAGCACCACATTGAAGTAGAACCGGGAGTGAAGCCCATTAGTCAGAAACCCAGACCTCTACCAGCCAATAAGTTAGAGGAGGTTAACCGCCAGGTTAATGAGTTGCTGGAACGAGGGTTGATAAGGCCCTCCAGATCGAGTTGGGCGTCACCGGTAGTGTTGGTGGAGAAGGCGAGTCATGGGAACCCCGAATTGAAGGACGGGGAAGTTCAGAAGAGTTTCAGATTGGCCATTGACTATCGGAAACTCAATAAAGTAAGTGTCAAGGATAGTTACCCACTGCCAAACATAAACTTTTTGCTCAGCAATATCCCGCACTCAAGGTATTTCTCATCCCTGGATTGTGCCTCTGGTTACCACCAACTGAAAGTTCGGGATAGTGATGCGTATCTGACTGCGTTTTGTACGCCCACCGGCTTGTGGGAGTTCATTGTCATGCCTTTCGGGTTATCGGGGGCCCCTCCCAGCTTCGTGCGAGCTATGAATTTAGTACTGAAGGTGGACCGGAACAAGGTGCAGGTATACCTTGATGATGTGATGATCTTGGGTATCACCTTTGATGAGCATCTAGATAACTTAGTAGAAGTTTTGGCTTCTTTCCAACAGTCCAATCTGAAGCTCAAGGCGAAGAAAACGAGCCTATTTGCCACTTCCGTAAGGTTCCTTGGACATATGGTGTCAGAACAGGGGATTACTTGTACAGATGACAAAATCAAGTGCATCAAGGAGCTTCCCTATCCGACGAGTCCCAAGGAAGTGCGATCCTACTTGGGAGTGTTTGGATTCTACAGGAAGTTTGTGAAGGACTACTCCTTGATAGCCCGACCTTTGCATAAGCTTACCACGCTTGACAAGAAGGACTATGTCTTCACCCCGGAAGCAAAGGAAGCATTTGATACACTTCGTGACAAGCTCATTAACCCACCGATTTTGGCACTGCCCCAGGAGACTGACAAATTCATCCTCACCTGCGATAGTTCCGGTTACGGAATAGGGGGAGTTTTGAATATTGAGCGAGACTCGGAACGGAGGGTGGTGGCTTATGCCAGCCACTTGTTAGAAGCTAGTCGTGTGAACTACCCAGTCACCAAGAAGGAGCTGTATGCCGTAGTCTACTATGTACAGTATTTTAAGATCTTCCTGCTCCCGAAGCCATTCGTAGTCGAGTCTGATCATCGATGTTTACAGTACCTGGCCACTTTCAAAGAGCCGTCAGGGATCATCATGAGGTGGCTAAGCATATTAGCGGAATACAATTTTGAGATTGTATACCGCCAGGGAACCAGTGGGCCTATGAGAGCTGCGGATCTGTTGAGTCGTGTAGATCCGTCCGTAGAAAGGGGGGTAGCAACAGTACAGCCTTCGGAGAACCCAACGCCCAATATAACATCACAGGAGGAGTTAGAGGAAACCCCATCTAGACCGGCTCAAGTCATCCCAAGCTCAGAGTTGGCGACGATGGCCGATCGGGCCGATGAGCCACCTGAGGAAGAGTACTGGGTAAGATATTGTAAGGGGGTAAAAACGTATCAGAAGGAGGATAAAAACATTGCGCGATTGATTCTTCTCTTACTGAATCCGCCAGAGGGTAATAAGTTACCAGCAAGTGAACCTCTTATGGTCAGATTCTACTGGAGTCGGAGGAAGAACCTCAAATTAGATCATGGAGTGTTGTTTTACCTTGATGCATCAAATACACCGCGGATAGTAGTTCCCAGACACCGAGTCCAGGACTTCCTTCGTCTAGCTCATGACCACACCACAGCAGGACATCGTTCAGCAGCCAAAATGTTACCCTTACTGAAGAGTAGATGCCATTGGTATCTTATGAGGCTTGATGTCATGCAGCATACTCGAGAGTGTACGGCGACATTTTCAGTTTGTCATTTTTCTTGCATGTTTTGACACATTCTCGGCGCTTTTTGTCACTTTTTGTCGCGTTTCGACACTTTTTGTATTTGACACCATTCTGACATAGTCTGGCACAATTTGTCGCATTTTTGGACAGTTTTTGACGCGCTTTGTCGCGTTTTGACGCAATTTTGGGTACTCTTTTGACGTGTTTTGTCGCGTTTTGACCCTTTTTGTCGCATTTTGACGTTTTTTTGGCGCGTTTTGACGCTTTTTTTGGCGCATTTTGACGCTTTTTTGGCGCATTTTGCCACTTTTTGGCACATTTTATCGCATATTTCGACACTTTTGGGCGCCATTTGTCGCGTTTTTACGCATTTTTGAACTCATTTCTGGCGCTTTTGACACTTTTTGTCGCGTTTTGACGCTTTTTTACGCTTTTTGACCCTTTTAAATGGCTTTTGTCTGCGAGGTTGATTCAATTTTAAATCCTTCATTATCCAATAGAGCTAATAAAAAGCCTAATTAGCTAATTGATGTTTGCATGAGCCAGGCCATCACTTTTTTAAGGTTTTTACTTCTATTCCAACAGCTGTACAGCCAATGACAGGAATCAAAGGAAACAAGCCAGTGACGGTCTTTATTTACCCCTCCCACACAGTTTCCTGTACTCCTGTACGCTCGGCTGAGTGAACCGTAGGGCTGCATAGGCTCAAAATAAATCTCTCACCCTTAGCTCAGTGGTGCTGGCCGGGATTTTAACTCATGATCTTTAGATCCTGTGCCCAAATCGATACCTCTACACCACTAAACCACTGACCCACAAATCAAATCACAGGTAAAGTAGATCAGATCTGGAAACATGCATGGAGTAAAGGGGATCATTTAAGTGACAGGACTGATAAGACAGGAGATGAGGAATATATTGATTATTACATTAGAAAAGGCTACCTACTTACATAAAGCCTGTGCGTATTGTTTTATGCTCAAAAGTCAACGGTTTTTTTTGATGGGTGGGGATGATGCCCAAACAAACAAAGAAAACAAAACCTAGGCCAAGAATCGGAAAAGTAGGGCGGGCCTTATTTTTTATTCATTATTGTTTTTGGGCTACAGCAAGGGTTTTTTAAATTTTTGAACTTTTTTTGACGAAAATGGACAAACCCTTGATCCCACAATAAACTTCTTTAGTTCTTCATCCAAGGACACACTTAGATCCTAGGACTTATCCCTTGATCCTGGGGCGCACCCCTTGATCCTGGGGCACACCCATTGATACTGGGAAGCTGGGACAAACTCCTTGATCCTGGTACGATCTCCTTGATCCTCTCCTTGATTGTGGCAAATTTTCCTTGATCCGGAGGCACTCAGCTTGATTCTTGGACAAACTCCTTGATTTTGGGACAAACTCCTTTATTCTGTGATTAACTCCTTGATCTTGGGCACTCCCCTTGACCTTGGGGCAAACCCCTTGATCTTGGGGCACTCTCCTTCAACTTGGGACAAACCTCTTGATCTTGGGGCACTCTCCTGAATCCTGCAACAGTGCAACACTCTCCTTGATCGTGGAACAAACCCCTTGGTCCTGGGACAAAATCCCTAATCCTGGAGCATACCCCTTGATCTTGGGCACTCTCCTTGATCCTGGGACAGCTCCCTTGATCTTGGGACACTCTCCTGACTCCTGCGACACTCTCCTTTATCCTGAGACAAACTCCTGATCTGCTGAATCCTGCGACACTTTCCTTGGTCAAGGTACACCCTTCTTGATGCTGGGACAAATTCCTAGACCCTGGGGCCTTCTCCTTGATCCTAGGACAAACCCCTTCATCTTGGGACGCTCTCCCTGATCATTGGATAAATTCCTTGATCCTGAGACATTTTTCTCGATCCTGAGACACTCCCTGATTCTGGGACAAACTCCTTAGTTTTGGGACAAACTCCTTGATCCAGGTATCTAGGGACACTTCCATGATCCTGGGACAAATCCTTGATCAATGATAATTTGGACCTTCTCCTGTGTTTAAGTTCATGTTATCAGCCAAAAGTTATACTTAGGTCCTATTCCCTTCCTATTTACTACATAAAACCTACAGGTGTTTGCCTCACAAAAGTCCCACTATTTTTCATCATGCCATAAATCATCTAATTCATTATTATTTTGTTGACACCACTCTATAATTCTTGAGGGGAAGCTGAATTTTTCTTCCTGGATGATTGAAATGGAGAAAATTGGAGTTTTCATTTTGAAATTTTGTCACTAAAAACGTATAGCTCTACACCTTGCCTCACAAAAGTCCCATTGACAAATTTTTTTTTTCTTCTGTAATGAAAATGCTACATAATTGAAACTATCCTTGACACCATTATTTGATTAAATTGATCCTGACTCCATTTTTTTATCCTTGACAAACTCCATCCTTGTCATATTTCCTTTTTCCTCTAAATTGTGCCTCACAAAAGTCCCATGATATGAAAGTATGAAATAAAGCTACATTTTTGTTTAAGCAAAAGTAAATCTCTTGATATGACTATTAGTTAAATTTGCCTACAATCCTTGAACATCAATGGCTAAATGGAGTGAAAATTTCATGCAATCAATTGACATCACTTTGTCCTTGACAATACAATCCTTGACATTTCATTCAAACAAATTTCTTGACTTTCTTATCCTCAATTTTGCATTGTATTTTTGAAGATCCTTATTGACCTCCCTAAAATCCTTGACATCACTCCACATCCTTGACAAAGAAAATTGACAGTAAAAGCCTTGACATCACAAAATTTCTCCTTGACACCATTCAAAATCCTTTTTTCCATCAAATTTGGATAAATGGTGACTATTTGAGTCACCATCCTTGACACACCACTCCCCAAAGATTGACATAATAGAAAGGAATTGACAACTGCAAAATTATTTTTTGTCAAAATCCTTTTTTTCCTTATCCTTGACACCACTGAGGCATCCTTGACACCACTCCACAATCCTTGACATCATTCCAATCCTTTTTTTTCTTTTATAGATGCAATGAAGCATTGATCCTTGACACCACTCCACATTCCTTGACATAACCTTTTAATCCTTGACATTCCTTCATCCTTGAAATCACTCTTATTCCTTGACATCACTCCTTATCCCTGACAAAACATCTTTTCCTTGACAATATTTTTTATCCTTGACATTTTCAAGCATCCTTGACATCACTATAAATCCTTGACATGACTCCAAAATCCTTGACACCACTCCAATATCCTTTATCAAACATCACCCTTGATCCAAAACAACCAAATTCTATTTTACATCATGGTTTATTTTTTGACATCAATCCTTCAACTTTTTTTCTTGTTCTTGATCACACATTTCCTTGACATCACTTTGTAATCCTTGACATCAATTTATCCTTGACACATCTTATCCCTTGACATCACTCCTTTATCCTTGACATCAATCATGAATCATCCTTGACATCACTCCTTTATCCTTGACACCACTCCAGTCCTTGACATCACTCTAAAAATCCTTTCACATCACTCCAAATCCTTGACATTGTTCTTTCCTTGACATCAGTTTCAGGATCCTTTACTTGACACCATGTAGGAATCCTTGACATCATTTTTATCCTTGACACCACTCCACAATCCTTGACATCACTCCAAATCCCTTGACATCACACCTTATCCTTGACATTTGCACAAGATCCTTGACATCATTTTATCCTGACACCATTCTTGACACCACCACTCCACAATCCTTGACATCACTCTTTAATCCTTGACATCTTGACATCACATCCTTATCCTTGACACCACTCCAAAATCCTTGACACCACTCCAAAACTTTGACATCACTTTTTTATCTTTTGACATCAATCCTTATCCTTGACATCACTATTTATCCTTGACACCACTCCACAATCCTTGACATCACTCTACAATCCTTGACACCACTCAAAATCCTTGACATCACTCTTTATCCTTGACATCACTCCTTATCCTTGACACTTTATCCAACACCTTGACATCACTCTGCAATCCTTTACACCACTCATTATCCTTGACACCACTCTTTATCCTTGACACCACTCCACAGTCCTTGACACCACTCCACAATCCTTCACATTACTCCACAATCCTTTGACACCTTCATCATTCCTTGACATCACTCTTTATCCTTGACATCCACTAAATCACTTTTATCCCTTGACACCACAATCCACAATCCTTGACATCACTCTACAATCCTTAACACCACTCCAACCTCCTTGACATCACTCACATCCTTGACATCACTCCTTATCCTTGACATCACTCTTTATCCTTGACATCACTCTACAATCCTTGACACCACTCCAAACTCCTTGACATCACTCTTTATCCTTGACATCACTCCTTATCCTTGACACCACTCCACAATCCTTGACATCACTCTACACTCCTTGACACCACTCCAACCTCCTTGATATCACTCTTTATCCTTGACATCACTCCTTATCCTTGGCATCACTCTTTATCCTTGACACCACTCCACAATCCTTGACATCACTCTACAATCCTTTATACCACTCAATATCCTTGACACCACTCCTTGTTCTTCACACCACTCCACAGTCCTTGACATATCACTCTACAATCCTTGACATCTCTCAAATCCTTTTGAATCACTCTTTATCCTTGACACCATTCCACGATCCTTGACATCACTCCTTATCCTTGACATCACTTTTTATCCTTGACATCAATCCTTATCCTTGAAATCAATCTTTATCCTTGACACCACTCCACAATCCTTGACATCACTCTACAATCCTTGACACCACTCCAAAATGCTTGACATCACTCTTTATCTTTGACATCACTCCTTATCCTTGACTCTTTATCCTTGACACCATTCCACGATCCTTGACACCACTTTTATCCTTGACATCACTCCTTATCCTTGACCCTGACATTACTCTTCATCCTTGACACCACTCCACAATCCTTGACATCACTCTACAATCCTTGACACCACTCCAAATCCTTGACATCACTCTTTATCCTTGACACCACTCCAAATCCTTGACATCACTCTTTATCCTTGACATCACTCCTTATCCTTGACTCTTTATCCTTGACACCATTCCACGATCCTTGACACCACTTCTTATCCTTGACATCACTCCTTATCCTTGACATCACTCTTTATCCTTGACACCACTCCACAATCCTTGACATCATTCTACAATCATTTATACCACTCATTATCCTTGACACCACTCCTTATTCTTGACACCACTCCACAGTCCTTGACATCACTCTACAATCCTTGACATCTCTCGAAATCCTTGAAATCACTCTTTATCCTTGACATCACTCCTTATCCTTGACAGTACTCTTTATCCTTGACATAACTCTTTATCCTTGACACCACTCCACAATCCTTGACATCACTCTACAATCCTTTACACCACTCATTATCCTTGACATCACTCCTTATCCTTGACATCACTCTTCATCCTTGACACCATTCCACAATCCTTGACACCACTCCAAAGTCTTTGAAATCACTCGTTATCCTTGACATCACACCTTATTGTTGACATCATTCTTTATCCTTGACACCACTCCACAATCCTTAACACCACTCCAACCTCCTTGACATCACAGTTCTTTATCCTTGACATCACTCCTTATCCTTGACATCACTCTTTATCCTTGACACCACTCCACAATCCTTGACATCACTCTACAATCCTTGACACCACTCCAACCTCCTTGACATCACTCTTTATCCTTGACATCACTCCTTATCCTTGACACCACTCCACAATCCTTGACATCACTCTGCATTCCTTGACACCACTCCAACCTCCTTGATATCACTCTTTATCCTTGACATCACTCCTTATCCTTGGCATCACTCTTTATCCTTGACACCACTCCACAATCCTTGACATCATTCTACAATCCTTTACACCACTCATTATCCTTGACACCACTCCTTGTTCTTCACACCACTCCACAGTCCTGGACATCACTCTACAATCCTTGACATCTCTCGAAATCCTTGAAATCACTCTTCATCCTTGACATCACTCCTTATCCTTGACAGTACTCTTTATCCTTGACAAGACTCTTTATCCTTGACATCAATCCTTATCCTTGACATCACTATTTATCCTTGACACCACTCCACAATCCTTGACATCACTCTACTATCCTTGACACCATTCCACGATCCTTGACACCACTTTTTATCCTTGACATCACTCTTATCCTTATCCTTGACATTAATCTTCATCCTTAACACCAATCCACAATCCTTGACATCACTCTACAATCCATGACACCACTCCAAATCCTTGACATCACTCTAGAAAATCCTTTACACCTCTCGAAATCCTTGAAATCACTCTTTATCCTTGACATCACTCCTTATCCTTGACTCTTTATCCTTGACACCATTCCACGATCCTTGACACCACTCTTTATCCTTGACATCACTCCTTATCCTTGGCATCACTCTTTATCCTTGACACCACTCCACAATCCTTGACATCATTCTACAATCCTTTACACCACTCATTATCCTTGACACCACTCCTTATTCTTGACACCACTCCACAGTCCTTGACATCACTCTACAATCCTTGACATCTCTCGAAATCCTTGAAATCACTCTTTATCCTTGACATCACTCCTTATCCTTGACATTACTCTTTATCCTTGACATCACTCTTTATCCTTGACACCACTCCACAATCCTTGACATCACTCTACAATCCTTTACACCACTCATTATCCTTGACATCACTCCTTATCCTTGGCATCACTCTTTATCCTTGACACCACTCCACAATCCTTGACACCACTCCACAATCCTTGAAATCACTCGTTATCCTTGACATCACACCTTATTGTTGACATCATTCTTTATCCTTGACACCATTCCACGATCCTTGACACCACTTCTCATCCTTGACATCACTCCTTATCCTTGACATTACTCTTCATCCTTGACACCACTCCACAATCCTTGACGTCACTCTACAATCCTTGACACCACTCCAAACTCCTTGACATCACTCTAAAATCCTTGACACCACTACAAACACCTTGACATCACTCTTTATCCTTGACATCACTCCTTATCCTTGACTCTTTATCCTTGACACCACTCCAGAATCCTTGTCACCACTCCTTATCCTTGAAATCACTGGCTATCCTTGACATCACACCTTATTGTTGACATCATTCTTCATCCTTGACACCACTCCACAATCCTTGACACCACTCCACAATCCTTGGCATCACTCCACAATCCTTGACATCACTCTGCAATCCTTTACACCACTCATTATCCTTGACACCACTCCTTATCCTTGACACCACTCCACAGTCCTTGCCATCACTCTACAATCCTTCACATTACTTCTTATCCTTGACATCACTTTTCATCCTTGACACCAATCCACAATCCTTGACATCACTCTACAATCCTTAACACCACTCCAACCTCCTTGAAATCACTCTTTATCCTTGGCACCACTCCACAATCCTTGACACCACTCCAAAATCCTTGAAATCATTAATCACTCTTTATCCTTGACACCACTCAACAATCCTTGACAACACTGCACAATCCTTGGCATCACTCCACAATCCTTGACACCGCTCCACAATCCTTGACACCACTTATTATCCTTGACACCACTTATTATCCTTGACGTCACTCCTTATCCTTGACACCTTAAAAATGCTTTAAAAACGAGTAACTCTTAAATTGCACCCGATACGAATTTTTGAAATCCTTCTTCTTTTTGATTCATGAAATTTTGTAAAGGTGTTGATTTAAAATCCATAAATCGGCCGCTTTTATCCAATTTGAAAATGATTTTGCGAGGATATTCGTTATACAGTGACATTCATTCCCTCAATTGGTGTTAAAATCATTAAGATTTGACCACCACAACTTGAGTTATGATCGTTCCACGATAATGCATAGAAATCATTTTTTGCTGTGACGCAAAGTGTTGACGTATTCGGTTTTCAAAAGATACAAGTTTGAAGTTTCAATCAGCTTTTCATTCTATGATGAAATTAAGATGAATGACTGTTTCTAACGTAAAATCGTCTGAAAATTATCGCTCAACCATTTATTTTGAGTTCACTATTGCGGTTTTTGCTATAGGCTCTAATACAAGTGCAAATCATTTTGATACACCCTAAGTATTCAAACTGTGAGTCGGCTGTGTATTTCAAGTCCCTTGTAAGGAGTAGACTGGAGTACTGTTGCTCTGTCTGGGATCCTCATTTGATCAAGGACATTCAAGCCGTGGAATCAATCCAGCGATACTTAACCAAACACATTGCTGGGACCAAGGATCTTGACTACTGGGACCGTCTAAAGAAGTTTAAGCTGATGTCTCTCCAACGCAGAAGAGAACGGTACACCATAATCCATACATGGAAGATTCTGCAGGAAGAGGCCCCGAACAGCACAAGTTTGGAATTCTACATCAATGAACGTCTTGGAGTCCGAGCAAAAATCCTGCCATTCAATTACAAGGCACAGCGCTCGGTTTCCACTGCTTACGACAATTCATTTGGGGTTAAATCTGCTCGTCTTTGGAACTTGCTCCTTAAGCAAGTCAACTCAGTTATGGAGCTAGAGGCATTCAAAATAGCTCTGGGAGAATTCCTTGCACAATACCCGGATAAGCCACCGGTTCCGGGTTACACACCTCCAATCAGCAACTCCTTACTCGACTGGAGCTGTGAACGAGGAGATGGAGTGCGTGGACATTACTGATCCCAACTGCAATCCCTGCTAAACCCTTCAAAATGTATCAAAATGTATGTATGTAGGTGATTCGGCGCATCTTAAGGAAGGGACAAGTCGGTAAATCAGTAAGAAATTACCGATTTTTACCGATTTAACTGATTTTAGCCGTGATATTTCTAAAAATTTTCGTATGGAGTTGTCAGACTCGGTATCCAATATTTTTTTAAGGAGTCAACCGTGGATATTGCAAAAATTAATGTCAATGCTGATGATTGGTGTTACAACCATGAAACTAAAGTGTTGTATCATTGTGTATAACTCGCTCCTTATTCCATTAGTAGAGCACTTTCAAGTGGATTGTATCCCCTGAACTTGTATTCTAATATATTTTATAACATTAGATAAAGTGAATTTCACAAACCAATAAGTAGAAGTTCATGTTTTTATCCTGCCCGAATTTCTTCTCTCTCGAATTTCTCTCCCGAATTTCTCTCCAAAACATCTTCTTTGTTGCATCTAAAACCCGATGTGTAAAATAACGTACACTGACTTACACACAAAACGCTTTTCTACACTCTAAGACAACATTTCAGCACTTTTTTCGCAGCTTTAGTCGCATTTTTGACTCTCTTTGTGGTGTTTTTGACACTTTTTGGCGCGTTTTTGACGCTTTTTTGACGCTTTTTGGCGCGTTTTTTAGCATTTTTTGACACGATTTGTCGCATTTTTGGACGCTTTTTGTCGCGTTTTGACACTTTTTGACACTTTTTGTCGCATTTTTGGACGCTTTTTGTCGCGTTTTGACACTTTTTGACGCTTTTTGTCGCGTTTTTGGACGCTTTTTGACACTTTCTGGACATTTTCGTGCACACTTCAACCGAAATTGACGTTTTTGTCGCCGTCCCCCTAGAAATGGGGGGTAGTTACTGAATATCAAACAAACCCACTCCCTAGCCTACACCAGTCAGTGCAATGGGGCCGCTGAACGGACCATTCAAACTCTGAAAAACATGGTCCGTCACTATGCCGACACTAAACCCCGGAGTTGGGATACGTACCTTCCCATGTGTGTACTGGCTTATAACAATCAATTCCATTCTACAATTAAAGTAGCCCCTCAGGAAATGCTCTTTGGAGAACCAGCTAGGCTGCCACTAGACCTGGTGTGGGGTGCTCCCCCGACATCAGAGGATGTTGATGAGCAGTCATTTGTAGGGGAGTTGCGACATCAGTTACACTCCATTCATGAGTATGCTCGGGTGAATATGGAGGCCTCAATTCAGACTAGTAAGGATGTTGTAGATAAGGGTCAGTTTGGAAAGCCTCATCAGATTGGAGATCTGGTGTGGCTCTTGAAAGGGGAGTTCTCGTCGGGTAGTAGAAAGTTTCAGAGGAAGTACGAGGGGATTTTCTCAGTAAAAGAGCATCCCACCTCAGTATCCTACGTGATTGAACATCTGGAGACGGGGGAACGGCAAACAGTGCACTTCAATAGATTAAAGAAGGCCTATGTGTCGGCGGAGAAGTTCAAACAGAGTTCTACTAGAACTCCTCGTAGTCAGGAGGGGAGTTCCCCCTCGAAGGCGGTGGAAAGGGGTGAGTCCACCCTCTCCGCTGAAGAGGACGAGTGGGAAACGGATTCGGAGGCGGAAGATGATGGCGAAGATCCAGTAGTCATCGTTGCGGAGCAGCCTCCAATGCCAGTGGTTCCACCCAGGCCGCCAAGAGCGCCCGTCATTCCGCCTAGAGGGGTCATGGTGCAGAGAAACTATAACCTAAGGAATAGGGTTATTGGGATGGTGAGAAGGAAATGAACTTTTAAAACTCTAAATGTGTAGCAAGGCTCAACACGATGTAGTTTCAGCCAGGAAGGGCTGATAAGAGCCAAGTATAATGGACATTGTCGTTAATTGTAGTTAAAAAAAAGGGGTTATGATTTAAATCCGAGTGAAAACTCGGCACCCAAAAATTATCATTTCTATTTACATTTGTTATGAGTTAAATCCGAGTGAAAACCCGGCGTCAAAACTTTAAAACAGGAAAGATTAATGAGACTAAGTAGGACTAATGGATGCATTATTTCATAGAAAGTATGTTAAGTTTTATATTATAAATGATTTAAGTCCGGATGAAAATCAGGCACCCTGTAACAATGTAGCAGTTCAACAATCTAGACATTGGTTGTAGTTCAAGTGTAACTGTTTTTTTTTAGAAATTTGTACTAAGACAATATATCATGACTACACCTTGGAAATAAATTAATGAGTTTCATTCTTTACATCCCTTGATAATTTCAAGAAAAGGATACTCAAAATCCTTAATGACGGAATTAATCAGTAATTCTTTAATCTTTAGTTACATGGAACTATTTACCCGTGCTGTTGAAGCACGAATTGAGGAAATTTTAGCTCCAGTGAACAATGTACCAAGTCGGCAGAACATATTTGCAGCTCTGTGTTTCGTAGATTTCATGAAGCACACCATAATAGATAATCTGAGGCAATCAGTATGGAAAAGAGAAGCATTGCACATGATAAGTCGATTGAAATTGGATTTAAGTTTAGCCCTTAAAGCTGATGTCGAGGGGGATAATGGTGCAAAAGATATGTATCTGGCCTGGGCCAGGATAAGGCATTATGAGTTAAGAATAGCTACTGAACAGGCCTAAGGGGATAGTGGTAAGCAACGAAACCCAAATCTGAAAAGGGTTACAAATTTGATTGAAATGATCCTGGAAAATACGATGATTCATGCTGCATGGGAAATTGTTCCATTCCAATGCTTAAAGGCCCCCGACCGAGAAATTTCAAATTTTAATTTTCCATTTTTTATGGTGGAATGTGTTCTTATAGGTGAAATATCAACAATAAGAGCGAAAATCCGGTTTCTATATGATGCTCCAAGCCGCTAATAGCTAATTTAGTTACGAAATTCCTCAAAGGGCAGCAGAATTTTCCCCGTAGTACGGCGGATATTTCCCCGTACGTGATGATGATACGTATCACATTACAGTGCATGTTGCATGTTATTCTAACAAAATATATGCAGGGCAACAGTGGATATTCAAGCAGTAAATTGAAATGCAATTATTGATCGGTAAAAATGATTTGACATACTCTGCAACCACTTTATCTTTTAGACAACATTCCGACCTAAAGACCAAAAAAACCTACCTCAAAATTGATTGTTCAGAAGTCTACTTATGAGGCATCAAAGATTGCCGTTTATTCAAATTATGGTATGTAAACATGAATTCTCTGCTGCCCGACCTATTTTCAATCGCTCATAGCAGCTAAACTAATTAGAGTTAGAGGGTGGGACAAAGTACATTGTACTTCACGCCCTAAGATCTGTAGAATTAGCCAAAGTCAAAATTTTGCGTTCGGGGGCCTTTAACTAATAAATTAATATTAATAAATCAGTGACATCTACTTGCGTTACGGTTAATGAAACAATTAAAATATTAAACGGACTAATTTCAATAGTACGATTTCAATTTATTACATGAAAAATAAACTAATTAAGATATTCAAAACCGCACACAGGGGGGTAATTTTAATAAACTGATCAAAATATGCCCTATAGAAAGCCAGCGAAATGAATCTGAAGATGGTCAAAGTCATCTTGTTGATAACTGTAGGAGTCTCTCTAGCAGCAACATCTGAGGTGAATGAGCACGAATCGTCATCCACTTCACAACCCACGGTTGCATCATATGAGCCACAACTCAACACACTAACTGAGGTCATTGCAATACCAGAGAGAGGGGTATTGCTACACAGGCAAGGAACGGTGTTAAGTCATCCGTCCCTGGAGGTCATGACAGCAGTAGTCACTTTCGACCGTTTCGATTGGAAACTCGTTGAAGATTTTTCATACCTTTGTTATTATTCCTTCCATCCGGTTATCGAAAACATTAATCGCACTATTGAGCTCTTTCGGCGCCGCACTGCGGCGGTGTTCGAAGCGACGAATATCTTTACGACGGAGGATATCTGTCTTATCGTGAAGGAAGATGCGAGTGAGTGTAGATTGAAGAGGAAGAAAAGGCTAGCCCTCGGGGCAACGGCCCTAGTAGTAGCGAGTGCCAGTATGGGGGTTGCGGTAACTGGGTTGTCTTTAGCCACCGCGAATCGAGTAGAGCTTGAGAAACTACAGGATTACGTGACTGCTAATGAGGATCGTATCCTTAATCTCGAAAATAAACTCCAACTACTTGCTGATAAGCAGGAGGTCATCTTAGACACACAGTACGCCCTTCTTGGATACGTACAAAATATCACAGAAGCCATGAGTAAATTGGTTGAGTCAACGGATTGCAATCATGACATGATCTATGTACTACGGTGGCAGACTGAACTAGAACAGAGGTTGTCCAATATACTCCAGTTTATAGACAAGGGGACAAATTTTGGGCCGTTGACACCTAGTTTGATAGACCCGGAGATGCTTCAAAAGTTCCTAGCAGCGGATTCCCGATTCAATGGAGGAATTTTAGCCCGCTATCCGAATATGCTCTATCAAACGGCCATGGCCAGTTTGATAAAGGCCAATTTTGAACATCTGCAGTTTACGTTCATTATTTCGTTCCCGAAATTTGACAGGAATCCTTTCTATCCGTTCTTTTCAGTCAAACAAACTGGTTTCAAGGCTAAACTGGAGAATGAAAACAGTGAAGTGTGCTTACGGTTTTCCTTACCAGACACTGTTATCCTACACGACTCACAGCTGTATTCACTGACGACCCCTCTACTTTGCCCAACATTTGGCACGGTTATGATATGTTCTAACTCGCAAATGAGCCTGTACCCGTTGGACAAGTGTCTTCGTAGACAAAATTCCTCCAATGGCGAGGATAAACAGCAGAAACACTTGTTGACAGAGAATGGAAAGTGTCCGCTAGCCAAATGTTTTCCCGATAACCGGAGTGACACCTATATCTCCACTACTGGGGGCATATTAATTAGAACCTCTCAGAGAAACATCACGGTAGTCTACAGTAGATCGAGCTTGAGTGTGATTCAACAACAGACCGCTGTTCAGGACATCCTTTCAATGCCCAGAACTGGTACGATCTTTATCCCATGGCGGGAGAACATTTCGTCGGTTGGGTTCGGGACAACAGTGGTCTACTCTCCAACGCATGCAAACCATATTGCACGCTTCTCAATCTCCACTCACGCGAAAATCTTACCAGCAACTGATCTCTTTGACATCCCGATGCTTAGTACTGAGAGGATCCGGGAGCTGTTAACAAGTCAAAAGGCCAAGATTGCCGAACTTGAGGCCAACTTTCAGCCCAGCCTAACAAATCTTCAGCAGTGGGCCGTCGGCAAGTTTACTTTACCCCCTTGGATAAAGTACCTTTTGGCAGTCTCCTTTGGAATCGCTCTGATGTTGGTTGGCCAGAAACTGATATCCTGCATATACAGTCGTAGACAGCAGGCGACAGAGAATGTCCCGAACATAACAGTAGTTAGAGAGGCGGCTCCACAGCCGACAGTTACTACAGCAGTGTATCAGCCAGTGGACACTTTAGTAGAACCCCCGAGAGCCATTCAATCTTCGTCACGAACAAATCAGCAGGGAATGGAGATAAACCCGACATATACTTC
Source organism: Beroe forskalii (assembly GCA_011033025.1). NCBI lineage: Eukaryota > Metazoa > Ctenophora > Nuda > Beroida > Beroidae > Beroe > Beroe forskalii. The sequence goes on along the minus strand of WFMF01000090.1, from coordinate 354,513 downwards.
ACTCCTTCCTCCTCCAGTGCCTATGAAACCAATGAGAGTATCGGTCCCGAAAGCTGCAAAACGTGGACCACATTATGAGAACATGAGAAAGAGTAGAAAAGCACATTGAGGGTCGACCGTCACTTCTTCATACAGCATACACTCATCACCATACTTTCTTTATCCTTTTGCTGAACATATTTTATGGGGTTATAATCATATTTTCAGTATACTAATTTAAAAAGTATGTTAGTTATAACTATCGAGTAAGTTAAACTATAATATCAGCATACTTTGAGATTTAAATAAATAGATATAGTACATATAAAATGAAAAAAAAAAATGAAACAAAAAGTAAAATCAAATAAAATTTATCACAAATTTGAATTCAGTATTTAGATTGATTTAAATCTTGATGAAAATCAAGCACCATGTGAACCATAAAATGGAATGAACAGGTCGATTGAATAGACCAAAATTGTAGTTGTCGTACGATGTATGATCCGCTGATGCAAGCTGCAAAGCGGCTGCGGCGGCTTTGATTCTCAAGAAGGTCTGCCAGCAACAGACAAATGTTACTTTTAAGATGTTACTAGACTTTAACTTCCTAAGCCCGCATAGGTGTGTGTACGCGCCGCGCGCTTCCTGTGCTGTTCTGGGGAAGCGCACCGTGCGACGGCCCACACAGGGATATACGCGTTTAGCAAGACTTTAACCCGTAGGATGCTATACTTTAACTTGCGCGCGTTCCCCTAAACAGGGGCGTCTCTTTGTCATTTGTTATTGTCGTACGATGTAATTGCATGACCCGCTGACGCCAGCTGCGATGAGAATCAGAGCCGCGCGCGGCGCCGATTCTTGAGAGGGTCTGTCAGCTGTTGAACTGGACATAATAACTTTCACGGGGCGTGTTGAGCCAATCTTCTTCAGTCCTAATCGGCAAGCCTCAACTTTCAATTTGTGACCGAGACTCTCAAACACTTCCTCCACCTTTGCGTTGACGTTCTCTCCTGCATCTTCTTCTGCCAGTGCGAAAAGTACAACATTGCGGCTTCGATCCTACTCGTGAACAACATCCTTGACAACAGTTTTCAGAACATCCTTGCTGATAGCTGCACGAGAGGCTTCTGAGTTCTGCACCACTGAACTGTAGCTTTTGAACTCCTCCTTGCAACCCCTGATTCAGAAAATTTTGCTAAAAATTCCTAGGTTTTGTGGCAAAAATTTCAAAATATGTGAGAAAATTGAACATTTTGATTAGGTAATCAACCATCAAAGCCCCCTCCCCATAATCGAACGTAATCATTTCAAATCACTCCTCCTCCCTAGATGATTGCTTAATTATGTGAACAATCCTTAATTGTTAATCTTCAACAATCTATGACAAAGAATCAATTGAAATTATCATATGTTTTGGTGTTCCACAAGGCTCTGTTCTTGGACCAATCCTTTTCAACATCTACATCCGTTCCATCCACAAGACAATTAAATCTGTACTGTTTAATGTCCATGGCTTTGCTGATGACCACCAAGTCTTCAAATCCTTTAAACCTGACAGAGAATATCAAGTTGTTGCTTCTGATATACCTCTCTGCTTCAAGGCCATCAACAAATGGAGTTCTCATTACCTGCAACTCAATCCTGGTAAAAAAGCCCCAGTACCCTCTCCAAGCTGGAAACCAAAGGATTATTCATAACACCTGATATTTGTGTTAGGTTTGTTTCAACAGCAAAGAACTTGGGTTTCTACCTTGATTCATCACTGACATTTTCTCCTCAAATAGACAAGCTTAGGTAAAGTAAAATGTCTCCACAGCCTTAGAAAACTTGGCACTATGAAATTATTTCTTTCAAAGAATCAAATGCAGCAACTTGTGCAAGCAGTAGTGATCTCTTCTCTGGATTACTGTAATTCTATACTATGTAACACGCTCTAACAACATCAGAACTCTTCAAAACATACAAAACAGGGCATGTGCTCTTATATTGGGTCTGAAAAAAGGGACCCAAAAACAGAACACTTGAAATCAATCCACTGGCTGAAAGTCCCTGAGAGAATCGAGTTTAAGATTCTATTGACTGTCTTCAAGATATTCAACAGCAAAGCACCCAATTACTTCATCAACCTCATCAGCTATAATAATACCAGTGGAAGTAGAAATCCTTCAGTCATCAGGGCATCCTCAGCTATGGGAGAACCACAATCTTACCCTAAACTAAGCTTTTCTAATCTAAATTAAAATAAGACATGAAACCTTTCATGACTTTCAGGCATAGGTTCATATAACTTGAAAATCACCACCCTTATCCTCCCTAAATTGAAAGTTTATCTTCGGTTTTTCATTTCTGGTATTTCAATTTTTGAGGTTTAAAAACTTGCTCAACAAGGTATCTGATTATTTGAATATTTGACTTTAAGAAAGAGACCGATAAATTTCTAGCAAAAAGATCAAACTTATAAGGCTCAATAGGATTTTTAACCTCATTTCAGTCTAATTTTAAGGCTAGTTTAAGATATTTGATCACATTACACAAAAAAGTATCTATAAAAGGGCAATGTTGGGGGTCTGGGAGCGGCAGCCCCAGAAGGCAAACATTTGGACAAATTGCCATCTTAATAAGACTTTTACCGTCATTCAGTCCAGGGGAGGCGACACAGGCGGCTGCCTCCCCTTTTGGGTAGGTGATATGGAAATTTTGTTTATTTTTATAAGATGAGAGCTTTGAGCCAACAAAATAAAACATTTAACAGGTTTTGGATGGTTTTGAATGTAACTCGCCGTCCCCTTTGCAGAAATCTGGCTACGCCCCTGATTCAGTCATTCATGTCTAATTTTGATATATAAGCATATCAGTTCTTTGGTAGGAGAAATGTTTACAGAAACGAAAATAAAACTCATTTTAGGCGGGCCTTGGATGTGGGAGCGTTAGCTCCCAGAAGCCAGACGTTTGGAGCAAATCGAAATTGGAATTGCCATCTCAGTATGATATTTGCCCTCATTTCAGTCCAAATCTTTCACAGTATCACAATTAAAATGAGCACTTAATCTTTGCTTGTCCAAGACATAAGATAATCAATTTATCCAATTTAGATGAGAAATGATATGTATTGTCTTTGCCCTTTAGACTTTTGTTGATAGATTAATCATATGCATGCTGCTCATTAATCCTCGTTCTCATTGAATATCAAAATAATAGCCATCATCAAAGCAATGATTATCTTGGGCTTTATCAAAAACATTCCCTTTTAGCTATCCTAAATTCTGCTCTTGGACAACCGACAATGATCCTGGAAAAGCGAATGGGGTCCTTAGTTTTCCTCATTTGGTTTTTGGTTTCAAGTCACATAGCACATCTCAAAAATAGATGACAATTTCACAATTTTTCCACCACTTATCACCAAATTTTGTTTGTTTTTTTCTCAAATCTTTGAAAATTTTTGCTTGTAGAAAAATTTTTATCCTCGCCCTGGGCCTTATCCTCCCTATGGGAAATGGATTTCAACTTTTGTGAAGGGGTGCTTTCAGGTTGTCAAATTAAAAGGTGATTAGATTTTACAGGAAAATTCATAGCAACAGCAGTTCACATATAACATCACATACCACCTATACCATTAAATAAAAGAACAATATCATGTACCCAACTGACAACAGTCCACTTCCCTGCTTTGAAATACAGGATTTAATAATAACGAATATTGATGATTGATGGTTACCTTCAAAATATCATATTTACTGGTTAGTGCTAGTAATTAAATTATTATATATCTCCGATTGTTTTTCTTTCAATATTGATAATTTCTTAATTTAAATTGTTTTTGACTTGCAGCAAACGAATAAACTTTCCTTGAAACAAATTGATGAATTCAAGTAATTCATTGTGCCCAGATTAGTTGTACCAAGGGTGATGCCCAAGTTCCCACAGGCATTTCCTATAGCCCCAATACAACTCAATTATGAAATCATACATCCTACCAAAAACTAGAATGGTTAGCAGGGCATTTATTTGTTGTGCTTCTAAGTTATGGAATGAATTACCTATTAATGTAAAATCTTGCTGTCATTTGAATGAATTTAAATCAAAGTTAAAAACATTCCTATTCAATAGATCATATAAATAAAAAACTATAATATTTATTCAACTTGAGCTGTTAGTTTTATCAGATATGTCTGCGGTCACTACATGAATCTTTCACATTATTACTTTTCCAGAAGTTTAATTTTTAATGGTCATTAATGTATTAGTTATTTTTGGTGACTAACTGTTTATAAATTATCCCACACAGTTGTGCATAGGAGCAGAGTATATTGAATTATATTATGTTACCTCGTTACTGTGTATAAGCTACCATATTTTATTATTATTATTATTTTATGATTGAAAAATTGAGAAAACATACAAAATAATCATGATGTGAAATTTCATTTATCTTTATTCTTTGATGAATCTTCTCCCTTCTCTAAATGGAAGATACACATTAAAAGTTTTGAAGTATCACTCAAATTGTTTCGTAATGGTTCTTCCTCTGTAGCTCCTATATATGTAGCTCCTGGCATCTTCAATCGAATCTGCTAGCCCAGGTGAGTTATACCAGGTATATATTTCTAACTTCTTTTTTTGCATTCACTTCTCTGAGTACATTTCCGGAAAGCTGACACTGGCGGGTTTTCAACTCCTAGTGTGTCAGATTTTCATGGAAAGCGGAGGCTCCTACTTATAACTACCTCTTTCGATTATAATAATAGATTACCTGATTTTCAGCAGTTGAACGGAGGTGGGATGAGGAGGCTGTTTGATATCTGATTACTAGGGATGGGTTTTATGTGTAAGTACCTATGTAAATAATATGATCGACTTGAAATTTCATTGAAAGGGAACGATGCTCAATCATTTTATTTAGATAGTAATACGATACATGAAACTTGCTAGAACACCTCTTGAAATTTTAAAGCTTTCGGACATACGATTTGATAGAGTGCAATTTTAATTCAAACACCTTGATGAGGCTTTAAATTCTTTTCAGCGGAGATTCCAGAATGCTGCGGACTTCTGCCGTCATGGCAAACCTTTTGTGGGGGAAGTTGGCCATTAAGTGCTGACCACTGTAAGTCGACCGGTCATCCAACCAACCCACTGAAAAGGCTAGGCACTCGGTTTTCGGCTGATCCTGTGTCAAGTGTGTGTGCTGCTTGTGGCAATAGATTAGTCCGAACATTGTGATGGTTCAAATTCAAATTCAAATTCAAATTTTCCGTGCAGATGGTCTCATTTGGCTTGAAATGAAGACATTTGTCTGAACTCTTCAAGTACTAATGTTACTAGTTGTATCGAAGACAATGTTCAAATTTGTCGCTACGTGTATGTAGATATGCGATCTAAGTAGAGCACTCTCTACTACTCTACAATTATAGGAGAGCATTCTCTCCAACCTGAACATTATGACTTTGCCGCACGAAATTTACCAATTAAAATTCCTGCTTTCAAGCCAATGTACTTGATTATACAATAAGATAACAAACTGTTGATCAACTTCTTGATAGCGACATGAATGGAAGCTGTAGTAGCCAACTTTCACTTCATAGTATAAGCCTCAAAGTGTTTAAACTTTAATCGCAAACTCAACAATCCATAAGCAGAGCGTTCTCTGCAAACTCAACAATTCAAGGAGAGCATCCTCTCCTGTCCACTACTGGCAACCAGATGTAGAGGAGTTTATCCTGCGGTTTACCTTTTACGCTTTTAGCAGGTTTATATGATCAAATGAGAATTTGAATAATTTGTTATCGTTCTTAGCTTCTTTTGATTTCCAGAACCAAATATTAGAGAAAAAACCTACTACTTATTATTGATAAATATCAATAGTGCAAATCTGTTTAACTGATGATTTGACTGATATGAATAGCTACAGAATTAGAAGGCGTTGTTCAAAGTATCTTATCACATCTTACAAATCGTCATTTGCCACTTTAACGAAAGTTAAATGTAAATACTGACTTTCAGCACTCGCTATTCTGATGAAAGGCTGTCAAATTATTGACGCCCTTTGACAAAACGTAGGCTGTAAATAATATGATCGAAAATTTCATTGAAATGGCAAAGTGATTGCTTATTTGAAAGTAACCTACAAAACGGTCAATACCTTTTTCAATTTTCAAGAGTCAAGGAACTGTCAACTTTGGTTTGTTATGATGATTTAATACAGGAATTTGATTCCTTATTTTTTAAGTTTTTATTATGTTATTCTCAATTTTACCATAACATTCCAGCAACTTATTTTAAATCATCATGAAATTACTTTATTTCCACATTCATTGACTCTTTTCCGATGAATAATGCAAGTATTTATAGCAACTAATTGGTAGAAAATGTTGTTACTTTATGAGCTGCAAAATGAGCTAAGCAGAGCGTTCTCTGCAAACTCAAAATTCACATTCATTGTTATATCCTCGATAACTGATTTCAACTTTATCAAATGAAGAAATGAATAATTTGAACTCTATTCAAAATCCTAATATCCTCATGAACTTTTGGTGGCCATTAATATCATCCATTTCAATAACCGATAGCTGGTTATAGTAATTTTCCACTGCAACAGTCGTGCATTTCTAACGTTGAAAATTGTCAAATTTGGATAAATTTCGGAGTCAAAAATTATCTAGTTTATCTTATAAGAAATGGGTATATAATGCGTGTTGTTAATAAATATATATTTATATATATAAATTTCCTGTGGTTGACAGGCGTTAGAAATTCAAGCAGAGACAACGAAATTATGTTTTAGTCGTGTTGCAAAAACTTAGTAATAAATCAGAAAATAATGATATTTTTTTTATTCATTTCCCTGAGGGGCGTGGGGGCCACGCCCTTTTTTTCGCAAAATGAAACTTTCATATTTTTCAAAAATTCTTTCGCCATTGAGTTGCTTATGATGAATAAAAATTTTGAGAATTTTGTCCGAATTATTGATTCTGTCTGAGGGGCGTGGAGGCCACGCCCTATTTTTCCGCAAAATTAAACTTTCAATTTTTTCAAATTCCTTCTCCATTGAGTTGCTTATGACGAATAGTCTTTGAGAATTTTTTGTCCGAATTATTCGGTCACTTAAGGGCGTATGGGCCACTAATTTTTTTCATTGAAATTAAACTTTTGAATTTTTTATTTAGATAGAAATTCGCCATCAAAGTTGCTTATGATGAATAAAAGTTTTGAGAATTTAGTCCATTATTGGGTCACCCTAACACCTTGATGAGGCCACGCCTTTTTTCAAAAAAAGAGATTTTCAAATTATTTCTTGATTCCTACGCAATGGAGTTAACAAACTGTTAATCAATATTGAAAGCGACATGAATGGAAGCTGTAGTAGCCAAATTTTTTTTTAGTATAAAATTAAAGTGTTTAAATTTAATCGCAAACTCAACGTTCTCAAATTCAGGAGTCAAAGGGACATGTGGCTGTTAGCTCATGCGACGAGATTTAGTCACTGATATCAGAGTCATTTTTCCACTCCCTAATACAATACAACTTTACACTTAGAACATCTCTCCTAATTTTGTCACTTCGACCCTATTTACCCCATTTAAACCATATAAGAAATTAAAGATAAACGTGTTAGCCTTACTAAATATGATTTTTAGAAAGAAGATTCCTGTGATTGACCTGTGGAAGATCAAGATAAAGCACTGAGACAAGAGAGAAGACGCTTCAAGGATAATTAGTAAATTCAACCAACATCATGGCAGGTGGGATGCATAGTGAATCTCTTATCTTTCTTATGATTATTCATTTCGTGATTTTTACTTCATGCCTCATTGCAATGCACGGGCAAAGGAAAAGAAAAGGTACACGTGCAGATTAAATGCGCGCACGTTCATTTATGCTTGATGCTGTTTTGAGTACGTTCCCCTGTAAATTTTGATCTGATTAGAATTTTTGATGCGGTAAAATGTTATCTATCAATTTGAATGGTGCTTATTATATATGTAAATTACCTGATTTTCAGCAGTTGAACGGAGGTGGGATGAGGAGGCTGTTTAATATCTGATTGCAAGGGATGGGTTTTATGTGTAAGTACCTATGTAAATAATATGATCGACTTGAAATTTCATTGAAAGGGAACGATGCTCAATCATTTTATTTAGATAGTAATACGATACATGAAACTTGCTAGAACACCTCTTGAAATTTTAAAGCTTTCGGACATACGATTTGATAGAGTGCAATTTTAATTTAAACACCTTGATGAGGCTTTAAATTCTTTTCAGCGGAGATTCCAGAATGCTGCCAACCAATGACCTTGATTATACGACAAGATAACAAACTGTTAATCAACTTCTTGAAAGCGACATGAATGGAAGCTGTAGTAGCCAAGTTTCACTTCATAGTATAAGCCTCAAAGTGTTTAAACTTTAATCGCAAACTCAACAATCCATAAGCAGAGCGTTCTCTGCAAACTCAACAATTCAAGGAGAGCATTCTCTCCCGTCCACTACTGGCAACCAGATGTAGAGGAGTTTATCCTGCGGTTTACCTTTTACGCTTTTAGCAGGTTTATATGAAATGAGAATTTGAATAATTTGTTATCGTTCTTAGCTTCTTTTGATTTCCAGAACCAAATATTAGAGAAAAGACCTAGTATTGATGATAAATATCAATAGTGCAAATCAATCCCACTACGAGATTTAGTCACTGATATCAGAGTCATTTTTCCACTCCCTAATACAATACAACTTTACACTTAGAACATCTCTCCTAATTTTGTCACTTCGACCCTATTTACCCCATTTAAACCATATAAGAAATTAAAGATAAACGTGTTAGCCTTACTAAATATGATTTTTAGAAAGAAGATTCCTGTGATTGACCTGTGGAAGATCAAGATAAAGCACTGAGACAAGAGAGAAGACGCTTCAAGGATAATTAGTAAATTCAACCAACATCATGGCAGGTGGGATGCATAGTGAATCTCTTATCTTTCTTATGATTATTCATTTCGTGATTTTTTACTTCATGCCTCATTGCAATGCACGGGCAAAGTAAAGAAAAGGTTTTGAACATTTATTTATTGATGCTGTTTTGAGTATCTTCCCACGTATGTAAACCCTTTTCAGCAGATCTGATTAAAGAGGCAATAAATCATGCGGGAAGGGTTTTAAATAAGTTATTCTAACAAATTTAGAATTGATATATGTCTTATTTTATACAAAATTCCTGATTTTCACGTGCAAATATGAAACGGAGGTGTATGTAAATATCAATTTCTTCAAATTTTTAATTTCTACAAAACGATGCTCAATCATTTTCTTAAATATGTAATAGATCTAATTTCATGTGGGCTTGCTCGTATTTAAACTCATTTCAATTTTTTCAAGTTAGAAAATCCTGGTAAATATCAATTTCTTCAAATCAATTTTAATTTAAACGTCCTTGAACATGAGTGCTTTAGTCCATTTTTTCCCCGGATTCGGACCCCGTTATTCAAACCAATTCGGACCCCGTTATATGACAAGATAACAAACTGTTAATCAACTTCGAAAGCCTTTATTCGGATGAATTCGGAAGCCGTTATTTGTAACCCCGTTATTCGGACCCCCGTTATTCGGACCCCGTTATTCGGACTCCGTTATTCTGACCCCCCTTCACTTCATAATCCGATGAAAACTCTATGAGTTGGAGATGTAAAGTAAGCAAAATAGCGTTCTATCACAAATACGCTATTTTAGTGGTTTCGAATTTGATGACGTCATCACAGCACCCAAATAAGCTCAAACCAATTCCCATATAGGAACCAGAAGACAATTTATCCTTAGTTTACCTTTTACGCTTTTAGCATCTTTATATAAATGAGAATTCTTGAATAATTTCACTCGTTTTAACTTTTTTCCTTTCCAGAACCAAATACCTTAGAAAATCGATATCTTTAAAATGATAAAATATCAATATGATTTTTAATCAAAATTTCCAACTAACGATTTTTCAACATTTTGAGTCTTTTCCACTCCTCTAATACAATACAACTTAAAGATGGCCAATTTTGTTGATGACCTCATAGTGACGTTTAAATGACGTCATAAGAACTTCTCTTATAGCCTATAACATTTTCCCATCTTAGAAATGGCCTCTGATTTCCTGTGGAACAAGATAAAGCACTGAGACAAGATCATGATCTATCTTCTTAAATATGATTTATATAAGAAGAATCCAGTGTTGACAACATCATGAGCAAGAGTGGGATGCATAAGGATGAATTCACTCTTATCTTTCTTATGATTATTCATTTCGTGATTTTTACTTCATGCCTCATTGCAATGCACGGGCAAAGGAAAAGAAAAGGTACACGTGCAGATTAAATGCGCGCACGTTCATTTATGCTTGATGCTGTTTTGAGTACGTTCCCCTGTAAATTTTGATCTGATTAGAATTTTTGATGCGGTAAAATGTTATCTATCAATTTGAATGGTGCTTATTATATATGTAAATTACCTGATTTTCAGCAGTTGAACGGAGGTGGGATGAGGAGGCTGTTTAATATCTGATTGCAAGGGATGGGTTTTATGTGTAAGTACCTATGTAAATAATATGATCGACTTGAAATTTCATTGAAAGGGAACGATGCTCAATCATTTTATTTAGATAGTAATACGATACATGAAACTTGCTAGAACACTTCTTGAAATTTTAAAGCTTTCGGACATACGATTTGATAGAGTGCAATTTTAATTTAAACAACTTGATGAGGCTTTAAATTATTTTCAGCGGAGATTCCAGAATGCTGCGGACTTCTGCCGTCATGGCAAACCTTTTGTGGGGGAAGTTGGCCATTAAGTGCTGACCACTGTAAGTCGACCGGTCATCCAACCAACCCACTGAAAAGGCTAGGCACTCGGTTTTCGGCTGATCCTGTGTCAAGTGTGTGTGCTGCTTGTGGCAATAGATTAGTCCGAACATTGTGATGGTTCAAATTCAAATTCAAATTCAAATTTTCCGTGCAGATGGTCTCATTTGGCTTGAAATGAAGACATTTGTCTGAACTCTTCAAGTACTAATGTTACTAGTTGTATCGAAGACAATGTTCGAATTTGTCGCTACGTGTATGTAGATATGCGATCTAAGTAGAGCACTCTCTACTACTCTACAATTATAGGAGAGCATTCTCTCCAACCTGAACATTATGACTTTGCCGCACGAAATCTACCAATTAAAATTCCTGCTTTCAAGCCAATGTACTTGATTATACAATAAGATAACAAACTGTTGATCAACTTCTTGATAGCGACATGAATGGAAGCTGTAGTAGCCAAGTTTCACTTCATAGTATAAGCCTCAAAGTGTTTAAACTTTAATCGCAAACTCAACAATCCATAAGCAGAGCGTTCTCTGCAAACTCAACAATTCAAGGAGAGCATCCTCTCCCGTCCACTACTGGCAACCAGATGTAGAGGAGTTTATCCTGCGGTTTACCTTTTACGCTTTTAGCAGGTTTATATGATCAAATGAGAATTTGAATAATTTGTTATCGTTCTTAGCTTCTTTTGATTTCCAGAACCAAATATTAGAGAAAAGACCTACTATCGGCTACTATTGATGATAAATATCAATAGTGCAAATCAATCCCATATTCACCAAATTTGATGTCAGAGTTATTTTTCCACTCCCTAATACAATACAACTTGACACTAGAACATCTCTCCTTATTTTGTCACTTTTACTACCAGATCTAAGAAGTTTAAGATAACTATTTATAAGAAGCTCAATTTTTTCCCTCCCCACTGGCCTTTCTGTTTTACAAAAAGGCATTGAGGAGGGTTGGCAGAGATCGTGGATTGAGAAGGTGTGAAATAGGATATGTATATATCAGGTCCAGGTTTGCAATACAACTGTAATTTCTGGAAAGTGCCCGGAATGCCCCTTTATAATATCAGTCGCGAAAATGTCCCCTGTCCGTCCGTCCGTCCGTCCGGCGTCCCTTTTGACACAAATCTTCAAAATCACGAATTTCTTATTTCTTGGAGCTGTCGGTTGTCAAAAATTTTCATTAATCTCAAACCTTGGCCAGGCCCATCCGTGCCACATGCTCGAACTCCTTAATTATGATGAGTTGTAGATTTAAAGGCTGTTGAAGAATTCATGTCTTAACAGATGTTAGTTGGGCGATGGATTGGAGAAAAAAAGCTTCGGTTCTGTACCTACTTATAGTAACAAATTGCATTTCTATTAGGATTTCTACTGAATTCGACTAAGTTTGAGAAATACCATGGCCGATGTGAAAGACGAATATTGCTTTTCGGAATAAGAAACAGCATTAAAACAAAAAACAAAAGCACGGAATTCGAAAATCAGATAAAAACTTAAAAAGTGATATAAACATTAAAGAAAATACATCGCATGAATGAACGGTGACACAATTTGATGCGAAACGTAAACCAATTCAATAAAATGGCGCGAAATCTACAACGAACTGAGTACAGAGACGAAAGCGCGCGCAAGAATTTTAGAAGAAATGGCGCGTGCCAATGCTTGTTCTTGGTGGTCGCGCGCAGCAGTCAGCAGTGGAGCAATATTTATCCTCTTACTACGACTGCGTGTTGTATAATGATGCTAAGGTTACATCAAGCACCGCAGGGGAGGGAAATTAAGCGCCTGTATACTGCCTACGGGAACAACGGACAAACAATAATAAATAATTGTGTTGGCAGGCGCAATTCTTGTTAAATGTTAAATTATTAATAACTTTTTCTAGAAAGAACGCAGACCTGCGTACACCAAAGCACACAGCCAGTGATTGACCTGTGCAAGATTTAACACAGAGACAAGAGAGAAGATCATTCAGGGACTTGTAATTTCACCCTACACCATGTCAGGTGGGAAGTGTAGCGAATCCCTTTTCTAAAATTGCATTTTCTGGTGTTTATTTATAGTTTCTAGAAAGAACGCAGACCCATATCTTTTTGTACGTCACACCCTAAGGCACTGCACGCAAGAAGAAAATGTACACGTGCGAATTTTGGAATAGTTGTCATTGCTTAATAAATGTATAGGTAACTACGATTGCTTTGACGTTATTTGCACGTGCTGATTTATTAATGCGCGCGTTGTCTTCAAAATTAATTATAAATTTGAATACGATGGCACGATGCCCATAATTTTCGTCCTGCGTCAATAAGTTCTTCGGTGCGATAAAAGTATCATTTGCGCGATCGTTGCCATGGGTCGTGACGTACAATAACAGAAACAAATGCGAAATTATGATAGAGATTAGCTCTATACTTTACAATGACCTTGCCTTCAGAGCTGAGCCTTTTATCATTGTTTAATTGCATTTCACAAGTTTACAGTCAATATGGATGATCATATTGCAGCACTTGTACTGTAGTATGTAGATAAAAATACGGTACTCAAGTGCAGACAATTTAAAAAATGGCTGATCGTTCATTCATGACTGATGGTTTACAGTTCAGACTTCATCGCATCGGCTGCTAACATGTATCATCTCCTTGTCTTTTACAAAATTCTTGTATTAATATAGTCTCCATTAAATTTCCGATTATCCGATTATTTTGTCATCCAGGTCTGAAGATTCTAAAGGCCTCCACAATCACCACAAATGGCCACTATGATTATAATCGAGTTATCACGCACGCGCACTGAAAGGATCATATTTATAATATTATACTTTGTAGCTCAACCAAACATACTTGAACTGATTTGATTTCTACGGTTTATTTTGTGGGATGATCTTCCGAAATTTGAAAATGCTAATAACATGATGTATGTGTTCAGTGAATTGATTTAAACTTAATGACGTTTGCGTGACACCTTTTGAGTTTTTATACACATTGTTTTGATATTTTGCAATTATGGATATACGATTATTGTAATAAAGTTTCAAAGCCCTTAGTGGTGCCACTCCGGGGTTTTCAATCAATCAATCAAACACCTTCTCTTTTAGCCAGTAGATGTTCTAGCCCAAAATTGTCATGATTTTACATTTTGATCTACCTATTGATTCCCGACATAGCATGTCGCGCATTCCGTAGGAAACACAAATACGCTGCCACGAATTTCTAAGAATATCTGCAAATGATATCTTAGTCTTAGTAGTCTTAGTAAAACGGCCAAGGTCGGTTTAATCAACCTGGCCAGTGCAGCCATGCTGAGCATAGAGACTATCCCTAGCCACACTAGGCTAAGGGTGTGAACTCCTGGGTGGTTTTTAGGCCACCCGACTGCGGGTTATATCCTGGGCTGAGAGCAGAGTCCAGTCCTGACCACAGGTCTTAAGTTCTGCCAACGCCCCTGGCTTCAAACGGACTGCAAAGCGTCATGCTTGCCTGCAGATTAGGTCAGCTATCAGCCGAAGGTGGCTATGTACCACCTCCCTTCGTCTAGTGGATCACAGAGGCCTGACCCAACCAGACTGTGAAAATCATATTCCCATCGATTGGGATTTAACTGGGCTCAATGGGTAGTCTAGTTCCAGGATTACCGCCTGAACAGAGAGGAAGGATTGTTTGATGGTGGTATGATTTGATGCTGCTGTTTGCTATTGGTGTTGTTGTTGTTGGTTTATCTTCTTGGTGATATAGGCTCAGTGAATTGTGGGATTTTGTTAAAGCATTCAGTTTTGTTACAAAAGTTTATGAGGTTACGGAGTGTTGTGGAGAGTGGTTTGTTGCTACCTATGATATCCTCTAGTTTGATTTTAAAGTCTTGGAAGTGCCGAATTCTTTGTATGGAAAAGGCTGGGCAGTCTTCTATTATGTGTATTGCTGTTTCATCTGGGCAGAAATTGGGTCTACCCCTGAGTTGTGGAGGTCGCAGTATTCTACAAATTGGTTCTAGGGCCATGTTCATTCTGTAGAGATGAGCATTGAGGTTGTTGTGGCCAGTTATTATTTTGAGTAGAATTCAGGGATTTAATTGAGAGTTTAAGTATTATGTAGCTTAATTTAGGGAGGTTGAAATTGCATTTTTTGAGTAAACAGTTAATGGGATAGGAACAGTCGTGATGAAGGTTGTTGATATGCCATCTATTTAGGTGGGCTTCAGTATAGTAGTTCTTCAGCTTGGATATAATTGTTTTGTGTGGTACTTTGATGTTATCATTTAGGTTGTCAGAGTGGCTTCCCATTTTTGGTAAGTGAGTCTGCAATTTCATTTCCATCATGGTTACTGTGACCTGGAATCCAGTTAATGGATACCTGATTGTTTTGTCTGGCTAGGTTATTGAGTACGTCATTGCAAATCTTAATGGTTTCGGATGTTATTTTGGTTTTTTGAAGAGCTTTAATAGTGGCTTGGGAGTCACTGTAGAATATTATGTTTTTGTTCTGTGTGTTCCATGAGAGGAGTTTTTGTGCGCTGACAGTGATGCAGTGAGATTCGGCCTGGAAGACAGAGTTAGAATTGTTGAGCTTACCTATTCCTGAGTATCCTGAATTTTCATAAACAATGTGGTAACCATAGCCTGTGTTCTTGTTTGAGTCTTTTGAGCCATCTGTGTAGATCTGTATTGAGTTTTCTTTAGTGCTGACTTTAAATTTCTTCCTTTGAGTAATTTGAGTTGAGAATTTTTGTTCTATATTTAGAATAGGTCTTATTTTGTCTGAAATTTCATGATATAATTTGCCCAGGATTCTTCTAAGTTCACCATCAGCTATTTCCATGTGTGTTTTGTAGTTAGTTTTTCGGTGGGTTTGGGTTTTAAGTGTCCAGTGGTTTTCGGCAATGAGGGAAGCACATCTGGTTAGGCACTTTTGTTTTAGGTAGAGGTCTAGTGGAAGGCTGTTTGAAATGATAGAGTTTGCTATTCTGGGAGTACTGAAGGAGCGAAGGGCTGATTTTAGTATTAGATTCTGGAGAGTGAGTAGCTTGTCTCTAAGTACTTTATTAGGTGACAATCCCCAGGCAGCTGCTCCATAGCTTATTTTAGGCAGTATAATTGCATTGTATATCCATATGGTGGTATGAGCTTTTAGTCCCCAGGTTTTGCCAATAGCTTTTTTACAAGCAAAGAAAATGTTTTTACATTTTTTGATTTGTTGTTCAATGTGTTCCTTCCAATTGAGTCTATCATCTAGGGTGACACCTAGATATTTGGCTGTTTTACTTATATCAATGGATATTTTATTTATTTTTATGTTTGTGGGTTTCTTGATTAAGTTGTTTCTGGTCCAGAATACTATTTGAGTTTTGACAGCACTTATTTCTAGTCCTTTTGAGTTACACCAAGAATTGATCTTTTTATGTACAGGGCAGCAGTTTCTAGGATGGTGTCTCTGTCTGATCCAGTGTGTAGTATAAGAAGGTCATCAGCAAAAGCCAGCAGGTTTTCTAGTCCTTTGAAGTGATTGAGGAGATCGTTTACCACTAGGTTCCAGAGAAATGGAGAAAGGACTCCCCCTTGTGGGCAACCTTTAGGGATAAGTCTGATAATGTTTTCGTCGGCTAATTGGAGTACGATGTATCTATTGCTAACCATATTGGTTATCCAGTTGCTTATCTTACCTTTGGCTTTCGTTTCATCTAATGTTTCCTTTATGGTTTGGCTTGGAAGGTTGTCAAATGCTCCTTGTATATCTAAGAATATACCAAGTGCATGATCTCCATGTTTAAGGGCAGTTTGAATCTTGTTTACTACTTTTGTTAATATTGCTTCTGTTGAGTGACCACTGCGGAAACCATATTGGTTTGGGTTGAGTGATTCTTCAATCTTGAGATCATCTTGAAGGTGCCATAAGACTAGAGTTTCTAGTAGTTTAAGGAGGTTAGATGTGAGAGATATTATTCTATACGATTTGGTTTTAGAGTAGTCTTCCTTGCCTGGTTTTGCGATAATTGCAGAGTTTGCAATTTGCCATGTGATGGGGATATGTTCGTGGTAAATACTTGCAATGAATAGGTTAAGTAGACAGTCCTGGATTTTAGATGGAGAGTTTTTGATCATTTCATTTGTTATTCCATCATGTCCAGGTGATTTATTCTTTTTCAGAAGATTGATGGCTTTTTGTAGTCTTTGGGGATTGATGAATTTTTTGATATCTTCAATGCCCAAATTTTGCTCCTTTTTGGTTGGGGTTCTTGGGACTTTCTTCACCAAGGAGGTCATCAGCTAATGCAGTGAGAGTCTCTGTTGGGGTCTGGGTGATGTTGCCATCTTTGTTTTTAAGAGTTCCGAGTGGGCTAGTATATCCTTTGTTGAGGATTTTTGTTAATCGTGAAGTTTCGTTTACTGATTCAATATTTGATGCAAATTTCTTCCAGGATTTGTTTCTTGCCTTTTTGATAAGTTTGGCAAATGACTTTTTGCCTTTCTTATAGTTATATTTCAATTCATTAATTTGTCTTCTTTTTTCTTGGTGTTTCTTTTTAGTTTTAGTTTTCATCTGTTTCTTGGTTATGATCCTTTCTAGTGCGCTTAGAGTCTCTGAGGGTCTCTTTTTTGGGTGTAATTTGTGTTTTATTTTTGGGCATGAATTGTCAAGTGCTTTTTTCATGAGATTTGTTAGTTTTGATGTACAGAAGTCTAGGCCACATTTGTCTTTTGGGATTTTTTCTAATACTGGATTGAGGATAGTTTCTTCTAGTGTTTTTTTATAAAGGACCCAGTCACATTTTTTCATGTTATATCTATGTTTAATTGGCTGGTTCAGGGAGTTTGTATTTGAGGAGAATTGGATATAGTGATGATCCGATGTGGACATGTTTAGATGGCAATTCCAGTTGGGGATAGTTGGGGCATAAATGTTTGTAATTGTAAGGTCAATAATTGAGGTTTTCCCCCTAGCAGACCAGGTGGGGGAGTCAAGTTTGTTGTGAATAGTGAGGTTATAGTCATCAATTATTTCTTCAAGTTGTTTGCCTCTGTTATTTGTTAAGTTGTTTCCCCATCTGGTACTTTGAGCATTTGAGTCAGTACAGAGGATGACACCTTGTTTCGACTGATTTGCTTTATTAATAAGGTGGAGAAATAAACCGTCTTTGATTTTCTTCTCATATGGCATGTATGAAGAGCAGATGAATATCCTTTTATTTTGATCTGAGGGATCTTTAATTGAGATTGTGCATGTATCACGGTCAGAGAATTCGTCATGGTACAAGCAATTTTCATGTAGTATTTTTGAGGTGTGTATAATGGCTCTGGGGGTTTGGTTTTCAGTTAATTTATAGTGGCATGTGTATGTATCTGGGATGTCCATGGGACATTTGTTGGACATGTTACATAGTGGTTCCTGTATGCAAATTGCATGGGGTAAGGAAGTGTCTAGTGAGTATTCAATGTTTTCCTTCAGTGTTAGTGATGGTTCATGTGCATGCTGAAGATTTATCTGCGTGAATTCCATGTTTCTTGTTTTTGGTTTATGACTATCAAAGTGAATTTTTGTGGTATGGCCTTTGGCTTGTTTTGATTTGTTCATGTGTTCCTGGACTTTTCCTTTTTGTATGTCAATTTTTTCTGTTTTTTCATCCTTTTTTGGGGTGGTTTTTACCTTGGGGTCTTGTGGGACAATCTTTGAGTTAGGGGTTGATTTGTTATTTTTATTTGGTGTGTTTTTGGGTGAAATGTCCAATTTATGTGTTTTCTGTTTTATCATGTCTGTTATGAGAGATTGTGTTTTTTCCTTGAATCTGTTTTTTGTGTCTGTGAATTCTGGGGTGAATTTGTGTTTTGGTGATTTCCATATTTGTTATCAAATGGTCTGTTTCATTTGGGTTTCCAGAATCAGTTTGGGAGGGGTTATTCAATTTTTCTGTAGATTTTTTCTGTAGATTTTTCTGGTGCATGGTTTGGGTTACAGATTGTGAGTTCAGTCTTCTTGTTTGTGGTCTGGTTTCTTAGGTATTCTCTTAGGATTTTTGCTGTGAGTTTATCTTGCCTGGTGGGGAGTTCTGCTTTTGGATTGGTTGGTATGTCTGAGTCTGATTTGATTGATTGGGTTGTATTTATTTGCACGCTGGTGTTTGGGGGAGTAGCCAGCTGCACATTTTTTGGGGGGCTGTCAGTGGTGTGGGCTGTCAAAGCTGAGTTTTGATTACACTGAATGGGATGATCTATATCTGTTTGTGATACAGTGTCTGTGATTTTGTTACTTGGTTCATTGACCAAAATCAGGTCTTGGGTCTTAATTTGTCCTATTTTTTTGGTCTTGGAGTCTTTTGGGGTTGGTTTGTGTTTAGAGTATGGGTTTCTGATTTTAATTACGGGGAGGTTTAGGTTATTGGTTATTTTGTTCGTTCTCTGTGCTGGGTAATTCTGTTTGGAATCATTTTCTTTCTCTGTGAGGACTATGGGAAAGATTCTTCTTTTGAAGGGAGCATTAGTCGGTGTTTGGATAACTTTTTCTTTCGATTTTGACGCTGGGGTTGTTGGGATGCGATTTGGAGAGATTTTGTTCTTGCCGAAGTTTAACTTGAGTTGAAGGGTTTCGGGTCTCTTGGTAGAGCCGCGCGAGCCTGCCGCCCCCGACGGATGCGCGCGCACTGCGCGCGCGCCCACCGAACGCGAGGGGGTCAGGCAACTTCCAGCAAATGTGATTGGCGAAGAGCCGTCCCGATGTTGGGAGTTTAAATGTGGAGCAGGTGCAAAAGTGGAGTGGCGGTTTTTGGTCTGAGGCGTGTGTTTTTGTTCGACCGCGAATATATGGTCGGAGGTGTTCGCCATGGCAGGGTTGAGGTGATTCGTTAGGGTTCCGGTTTGTAACTGTTGTGTGTAGTGGGTATGGTGCTGTGTCTTTAAATTTGCCTTTGGTCATTTCGATAAATTTACTGTTAGATATTGAGGCGCAATTACGTAGCAATTTGATGGGTTGGGGGTTTGCTGGTGCGCGCGCGGGCGCAGTTGGGGCATTTTCTGCAAATGATATCATGATACGGATAAGGTTAAATCCAATCAAGCAGGCGACTCGGCGTGAGCTATTACCCACCTTGCTCTGACAAAATTACGTCCTGAAACTCAGAATTTATTACTAAGCAGACATGATGCAAGCCACAAGGCGGCAGATGGGATACTTTAATTCACGGATTACTGGGAAATCCATGACAACAAGAATTGCGCCCGTTACCCATTTGCAGGCGCTTAATTTCCCTCCCCCGAGCTTGAAGAAGATATTAATAGAAACGCGCAATTCTAAATGCATGTGGGACAAGGGCAGCTTCGATCCACGTTGATGAGCTTTTATACAACGCAATTGAATTACTTCACGAAGTTATTTATTTCATAAACTCCGTAGTTTGCCATGGTTTTCACGCAAGCAACTATTACTAAAATACTAAAGCATTGATGATTCAATTTCATGTCGACGGACGTTGCCCGTCTATTTCTTCTGACTGGATGGCTATCAAAAGTGACGTCTAAATGTGGAACGTTAAGCCAAAAGCGCATGGGTAGGGTAACATCCTACGAATTTCATGATATACAATTTCATGATACAGTAATTTGTTTTTCCACCATAAATTGTTCAAAATTGCTAGAATTTCAAACATTGGTAAAGTGTTGACTCGGCTTGAATTTTCGCTAAAATTTGATAGGCTAACTAAAGCTTAACTTGAGCGCCACGCATATGCATGATGTTGAGCCGCAGCCGCCGCGCACAAAACTGGTCGATATGTATATCCATCCTGATCTTGCGGAGTGAATTGCGCAACTGCGCGCGAATTAAGGTTGCTCTGCGACTCCACCTGATGGTACCATTGTTGACGAAATCTCCTCAAATATGTGGACATCTCCCTCAAATTTGTGGACATCTCCTCAAATTTTGTGGACATATCTCCTTGGACTTTCCGGGCACTTTCCAGAAATTACAGTAGTTGTATTGCAAATCTGGACGTGCTATGCACATATCCTATTTCTCACCTTCCCAAACACGATCTCTGCTAACCCTCTCATTTGCCTTTTTGTATTCACAAAAAGGCCAATGGGGAGGGAAAAAATGAAGAGGAACCCCCATGTAGATCATGACGATTCCATGACAATTCTGCAGGAATATCTACTCATTTTAGCAGTATACTAGAGTAGCTAGCCAAAGTTTAGTAGGCCTTTCATTGTGTAGAGGATTTCTCATCGGAATTTGTTAGTTAACATGATAACAAACAACTTTGAGGGGGTAGAAATTTTTAAAATATGGCGAACAGGTGACCTGGCCCACTTTTCGTCATTTAATTGGCGCACATGTTCAAAAATTCATATCTCGGGCTTAGAAGGTCATAGAGACTTGTTTTTGGGGTCCAACGAATCGCAATGGCCATGTTTATATTAGACTTGTTAATAAACATATGCCCTAAAATGCTCAGAAACCAAGTTATAGGCAAAAAACTGATTTTTGGTTATTTTTGCTGTGGAATTTTTGGCAAAAAATCAATGTAGCATCCATGTTTTGGGGTCGCGACCAAAATTTTATCCCTGAAAATGTTCTTTAAACATCCCTCGTTTGTCGGAAAAAGGTTTTTGGGAGTCTAGAATAGTCACAATACCCCCCATTTCTAGGGGGACGGCGACAAAAACGTCAATTTCGGTTGAAGTGTGCACGAAAAATGTCCAGAAAGTGTCAAAAAGCGTCCAAAAACGCGACAAAAAGCGTTAAAAAGTGTCAAAACGCGACAAAAAGCGTCCAAAAATGCGACAAAAAGTGTCAAAAAGTGTCAAAACGCGACAAAAAGCGTCCAAAAATGCGACAAATCGTGTCAAAAAACGCTAAAAAACGCGCCAAAAAGCGTCAAAAAAGCGTCAAAAACGCGCCAAAAAGTGTCAAAAACACCACAAAGAGAGTCAAAAATGCGACTAAAGCTGCGAAAAAAGTGCTGAAATGTTGTCTTAGAGTGTAGAAAAGCGTTTTGTGTGTAAGTCAGTGTACGTTATTTTACACATCGGGTTTTAGATGCAACAAAGAAGATGTTTTGGAGAGAAATTCGGGAGAGAAATTCGAGAGAGAAGAAATTCGGGCAGGATAAAAACATGAACTTCTACTTATTGGTTTGTGAAATTCACTTTATCTAATGTTATAAAATATATTAGAATACAAGTTCTGGGGATACAATCCACTTGAAAGTGCTCTACTAATGGAATAAGGAGCGAGTTATACACAACTAGCAGGCCCGTTTGTCGCTGCTACGCAGCATCACACTCGCAAATTTCAGACGTATACAGTTCAAATTAATGAAGAATGGAATCAGAACCAAAAGATAGGTTGATAGGAACTGAAGTTGTTAGCTACGCGAGCACTTTCCTGACTGGTCTTCAGGCCTACGTGAATTATGCCGACTAAACATCGACACAGTGCCCATACACACGGTTTTCCCATTCTAATCTATGATGCCGACACAATGGCCCACTGAAATAGCACAAAATCCACACACGCCGACACAGTGTCCATACACACGAATGTTTTCCCATTCTAATCTATGATGGAACTTTACTTTGTGAACCTATCACAAAATCCATACACACTTACCAAATTATAATTAAAGAAGACTAGAAATGCCCGTTGGGCCTGCTAGATGATACCGTACTAATTTCAAGCCCAAAAAATGTTTATGAAGGAGCAAATTTAACATAATCCCATGAATATTTAAAAATGCATCTCGAAAGTTTTGATTGTTATAATTTGCTTTACGTATGATGAAGTTGCATCTGAAAATCAAAACCAACGGTATTACGCCTTTCACTGAACGTTTTCCTTAAAGATATTTTTTGGCAAGTTTCTTCAAAATCCAAAATTGCAATCTTGAATTGCAGATTTTGCTTATGCAGATGCCCAGATTCGAACCAATTTGATTTTGCTTTTTATCAATCTTAAATTGCTCTTAATTCACATTTTATCATCAACTCAGCATTGATTTAAATCGACCGACGTCTTGACAAGATTTATGAAGAGATGCTATTCGAAATAGCCTCCACGATTTTTTAATAAATTGTCTTCTATCTTCAGATCTTGAATTTCAAATTAAAAACAGTAAACACACCGTTCTTTCAAACGCTACAATGCAGCAGTCAACAACATATCAGAAAGCACTCGCAAAGAACTGATCATAATCTGCACGTGCAGAATATCTGTATCCATAGCAACGGCACGACTTAATGAAATAAGCCTTTGTTTCTCTTGGGATTTATTTTCTACTTTGGCAAGCTCAAATTTCAAATTTTTTTAGTAGTGCTCCAGACATAATTCAATAAGGAGCGAAATTATACACAATGATACAACACTTTAGTTTCATGGTTGTAACACCAATCATCAGCATTGACATTAATTTTTGCAATATCCACGGTTGACTCCTTAAAAAATATTGGATACCGAGTCTGACAACTCCATATCAATTAATAACGAAAATTTTTAGAAATATCACGGCTAAAATCAGTTAAATCGGTAAAAATCGGTAATTTCTTACTGATTTACCGACTTGTCCCTTCCTTAAGATGCGTCGAATCACCTACATACATACATTTTGATACATTTTGAAGGGTTTAGCAGGGATTGCAGTTGGGATCAGTAATGTCCACGCACTCCATCTCCTCGTTCACAGCTCCAGTCGAGTAAGGAGTTGCTGATTGGAGGTGTGTAACCCGGAACCGGTGGCTTATCCGGGTATTGTGCAAGGAATTCTCCCAGAGCTATTTTGAATGCCTCTAGCTCCATAACTGAGTTGACTTGCTTAAGGAGCAAGTTCCAAAGACGAGCAGATTTAACCCCAAATGAATTGTCGTAAGCAGTGGAAACCGAGCGCTGTGCCTTGTAATTGAATGGCAGGATTTTTGCTCGGACTCCAAGACGTTCATTGATGTAGAATTCCAAACTTGTGCTGTTCAAGGGCCTCTTCCTGCAGAATCTTCCATGTATGGATTATGGTGTACCGTTCTCTTCTGCGTTGGAGAGACATCAGCTTAAACTTCTTTAGACGGTCCCAGTAGTCAAGATCCTTGGTCCCAGCAATGTGTTTGGTTAAGTATCGCTGGATTGATTCCACGGCTTGAATGTCCTTGATCAAATGAGGATCCCAGACAGAGCAACAGTACTCCAGTCTACTCCTTACAAGGGACTTGAAATACACAGCCGACTCACAGTTTGAATACTTAGGGTGTATCAAAATGATTTGCACTTGTATTAGAGCCTATAGCAAAAACCGCAATAGTGAACTCAAAATAAATGGTTGAGCGATAATTTTCAGACGATTTTACGTTAGAAACAGTCATTCATCTTAATTTCATCATAGAATGAAAAGCTGATTGAAACTTCAAACTTGTATCTTTTGAAAACCGAATACGTCAACACTTTGCGTCACAGCAAAAAATGATTTCTGTGCATTATCGTGGAACGATCATAACTCAAGTTGTGGTGGTCAAATCTTAATGATTTTAACACCAATTGAGGGAATGAATGTCACTGTATAACGAATATCCTCGCAAAATCATTTTCAAATTGGATAAAAAGCGGCCGATTTATGGATTTTTAAATCAACACCTTTACAAAATTTCATGAATCAAAAAGAAGAAGGATTTCAAAAATTCGTATCCGGTGCAATTTAAGAGTTACTCATTTTTAAAGCATTTTTAAGGTGTCAAGGATAAGGAGTGACGTCAAGGATAATAAGTGGTGTCAAGGATTGTGGAGCGGTGTCAAGGATTGTGGAGTGATGCCAAGGATTGTACAGTGTTGTCAAGGATTGTTGAGTGGTGTCAAGGATAAAGAGTGATTAATGATTTCAAGGATTTTGGAGTGGTGTCAAGGATTGTGGAGTGGTGCCAAGGATAAAGAGTGATTTCAAGGAGGTTGGAGTGGTGTTAAGGATTGTAGAGTGATGTCAAGGATTGTGGATTGGTGTCAAGGATGAAAAGTGATGTCAAGGATAAGAAGTGATGTCAAGGAAAAAGAGTGATGTCAAGGATTTGGAGTAATGTGAAGGATTGTAGAGTGATGGCAAGGACTGTGGAGTGGTGTCAAGGATAAGGAGTGGTGTCAAGGATAATGAGTGGTGTAAAGGATTGCAGAGTGATGTCAAGGATTGTGGAGTGATGCCAAGGATTGTGGAGTGGTTTCAAGGATTGTGGAGTGGTGTCAAGGATAAAGAATGATGTCAACAATAAGGTGTGATGTCAAGGATAACGAGTGATTTCAAGGATTTTGGAGTGGTGTCAAGGATTGTGCAGTGGTGTCAAGGATAAGGAGTGGTGACAAGGATTCTGGAGTGGTGTCAAGGATAAAGAGTCAAGGATAAGGAGTGATGTCAAGGATAAAGAGTGATGTCAAGGTGTTTGTAGTGGTGTCAAGGATTTTAGAGTGATGTCAAGGAGTTTGGAGTGGTGTCAAGGATTGTAGAGTGACGTCAAGGATTGTGGAGTGGTGTCAAGGATGAAGAGTAATGTCAAGGATAAGGAGTGATGTCAAGGATGAGAAGTGGTGTCAAGGATCGTGGAATGGTGTCAAGGATAAAGAATGATGTCAACAATAAGGTGTGATGTCAAGGATAACGAGTGATTTCAAGGATTGTGGAGTGGTGTCAAGGATTGTGGAGTGGTGTCAAGGATAAAGAATGATGTCAACAATAAGGTGTGATGTCAAGGATAACGAGTGATTTAAAAGACTTTGGAGTGGTGTCAAGGATTGTGGAGTGGTGTCAAGGATAAAGAGTGATGTCAAGGATAAGGAGTGATGTCAAGGATAGTGAGTGGTGTAAAGGATTGTAGAGTGATGTCAAGGATAAAGAGGTGGTGTCAAGGATAAAGAGTTATGTCAAGGATAAAGAGTAATGTCAAGGATAAAGAGTGATGTCAAGGATAAGGAGTGATTTCAAGGATTGGAGAGATGTCAAGGATTGTAGAGTGATGTCAAGGACTGTGGAGTGGTGTCAAGGATAAGGAGTGGTGTCAAGGATAATGAGTGGTGTAAAGGATTGTAGAATGATGTCAAGGATTGTGGAGTGGTGTCAAGGATAAAGAGTGATGTCAAGGATAAGGAGTGATGTCAAGGATAAAGAGTGGTGTGAAGGATCGTGGAATGGTGTCAAGGATAAAGAGTCAAGGATAAGGAGTGATGTCAAGGATAAAGAGTGATGCCAAGGATTTGGAGTGGTGTAAAGGATTTTCTAGAGTGATGTCAAGGATTTGGAGTGGTGTCAAGGATTGTAGAGTGATGTCAAGGATTGTGGAGTGGTGTCAAGGATGAAGAGTAATGTCAGGGTCAAGGATAAGGAGTGATGTCAAGGATAAAAAGTGGTGTCAAGGATCGTGGAATGGTGTTAAGGATAAAGAGTCAAGGATAAGGAGTGATGTCAAGGATAAAGAGTGATGTCAAGGATTTTGAGTGGTGTCAAGGATTGTAGAGTGATGTCAAGGATTGTGGAGTGGTGTCAAGGATAAATAGTGATGTCAAGGATAAGGATTGATGTCAAGGATAAAGAGTCATGTCAAGGATAAAGAGTACTGTCAAGGATAAGGAGTGATGTCAAGGATAAAGAGTGATTTCAAGGATTTCGAGAGATGTCAAGGATTGTAGAGTGATGTCAAGGACTGTGGAGTGGTGTCAAGAATAAGGAGTGGTGTCAAGGATAATGAGTGGTGTAAAGGATTGTAGAATGATGTCAAGGATTGTGGAGTGGTGTCAAGGATAAAGAGTGATGTCAAGGATAAGGAGTGATGTCAAGGATAAAGAGTGATGTCAAGGATAAGGAGTGATGTCAAGGATGTAGAGTGATGTCAAGGATTGTGGAGTGGTGTCAAGGATAAGGAGTGATGTCAAGGATAAAGAGTGATGTCAAGGATTTGGAGTGATGTCAAGGATTGTAGAGTGATGTCAAGGATTGTGGAGTGGTGTCAAGGATAAAGAGTGATGTCAAGGATAAGGAGTGATGTCAAGGATAAAGAGTGATGTCAAGGAGGTTGGAGTGGTGTCAAGGATTGTGGAGTGGTGTCAAGGATAAAGAATGATGTCAACAATAAGGTGTGATGTCAAGGATAACGAGTGATTTCAAAGACTTTGGAGTGGTGTCAAGGATTGTGGAGTGGTGTCAAGGATGAAGAGTGATGTCAAGGATAAGGAGTGATGTCAAGGATAATGAGTGGTGTAAAGGATTGTAGAGTGATGTCAAGGATTGTGGAGTGGTGTCAAGGATAAAGAGTTATGTCAAGGATAAAGAGTGATGTCAAGGATAAGGAGTGATGTCAAGGATAAAGAGTGATTTCAAGGATTTCGAGAGATGTCAAGGATTGTAGAGTGATGTCAAGGACTGTGGAGTGGTGTCAAGAACAAGGAGTGGTGTCAAGGATAATGAGTGGTATAAAGGATTGTAGAATGATGTCAAGGATTGTGGAGTGGTGTCAAGGATAAAGAGTGATGCCAAGGATAAGGAGTGATGTCAAGGATAAAGAGTGGTGTCAAGGATCGTGGAATGGTGTCAAGGATAAAGAGTCAAGGATAAGGAGTGATGTCAAGGATAAAGAGTGATGCCAAGGATTTGGAGTGGTGTAAAGGATTTTCTAGAGTGATGTCAAGGATTTGGAGTGGTGTCAAGGATTGTAGAGTGATGTCAAGGATTGTGGAGTGGTGTCAAGGATGAAGAGTAATGTCAGGGTCAAGGATAAGGAGTGATGTCAAGGATAAAAAGTGGTGTCAAGGATCGTGGAATGGTGTTAAGGATAAAGAGTCAAGATAAGGAGTGGTGTCAAGGATAAGAAATGTCAAGGATAAGTTCATTGATGTCAAGGATAAGAGTGGAATCAAGGATAGCCATGTGAAAGCTGCATTTGACACGTTTAAATCTGAAGGTGAAATCAAGGAGTGGTCGCTGTCAAGGATAAAGAGTGGTCCAACTCTCTGGTAGGATTTGTGTCAGCGCGGTGGTCGGTCAAGGACCCTTCCAACTCAACGGATAAACCCTACCAAGTTAGCAAGTTAGTTAAGTTATGTCAAGGATAAAGAGTGATGTAAAGGATTTTGAGTGGTGTCAAGGATTGTAGAGTGATGTCAAGGATTGTGGAGTGGTGTCAAGGATAAATAGTGATGTCAAGGATAAGGATTGATGTCAAGGATAAAGAGTCATGTCAAGGATAAAGAGTAATGTCAAGGATAAGGAGTGATGTCAAGGATAAAGAGTGATTTCAAGGATTTCGAGAGATGTCAAGGATTGTAGAGTGATGTCCAGGACTGTGGAGTGGTGTGAAGAACAAGGAGTGGTGTCAAGGATAATGAGTGGTATAAAGGATTGTAGAATGATGTCAAGGATTGTGGAGTGGTGTCAAGGATAAAGAGTGATGCCAAGGATAAGGAGTGATGTCAAGGATAAAGAGTGATATCAAGGAGGTTGGAGTGGTGTCAAGGAGTGTAGAGTGATGTCAAGGATTGTGGAGTGGTGTCAAGGATAAGGAGTGATGTCAAGGATAAAGAGTGATGTCAAGGAAGTTGGAGTGATGTCAAGGATTGTAGAGTGATGTCAAGGATTGTGGAGTGGTGTCAAGGATAAAGAGTGATGTCAAGGATAAGGAGTGATGTCAAGGATAAAGAGTGATGTCAAGGAGGTTGGAGTGGTGTTAAGGATTGTAGAGTGATGTCAAGGATTGTGGATTGGTGTCAAGGATGAAAAGTGATTTAGTGATGTCAAGGATAAGAAGTGATGTCAAGGATAAAGAGTGATGTCAAGGATTTGGAGTAATGTGAAGGATTGTAGAGTGATGGCAAGGACTGTGGAGTGGTGTCAAGGATAAGGAGTGGTGTCAAGGATAATGAGTGGTGTAAAGGATTGCAGAGTGATGTCAAGGTGTTAAGGATAAAGAGTCAAGGATAAGGAGTGATGTCAAGGATAAAGAGTGATGTCAAGGATTTTGAGTGGTGTCAAGGATTGTAGAGTGATGTCAAGGATTGTGGAGTGGTGTCAAGGATAAATAGTGATGTCAAGGATAAGGATTGATGTCAAGGATAAAGAGTCATGTCAAGGAGGTTGGAGTGGTGTCAAGGATTTTGGAGTGGTGTCAGGGATAAGGTTTGCTGTCAAGGATAAAGAGTGGTGTCAATAAT
The DNA here is from genome assembly GCA_011033025.1 of Beroe forskalii. Lineage (NCBI taxonomy): Eukaryota > Metazoa > Ctenophora > Nuda > Beroida > Beroidae > Beroe > Beroe forskalii. The sequence continues at coordinate 325,543 of WFMF01000090.1, read as the reverse complement.
TATAGAGTGGTGTCAATAAGGCAACGTCACTCAACCTGCTTACTGTGACCTACACTCTTGTTGCAAAGGCACTTAGGTTTTATGTAGTAAATAGGAGGGGAATAGGACCTAAGTATAACTTTTGGCTGATAACATGAACTTAAACACAGGAGAAGGTCCAAATTATCATTGATCAAGGATTTGTCCCAGGATCATGGAAGTGTCCCTAGATACCTGGATCAAGGAGTTTGTCCCAAAACTAAGGAGTTTGTCCCAGAATCAGGGAGTGTCTCAGGATCGAGAAAAATGTCCCAGGATCAAGGAATTTATCCAATGATCAGGGAGAGCGTCCCAAGATGAAGGGGTTTGTCCTAGGATCAAGGAGAAGGCCCCAGGGTCTATGAATTTGTCCCAGCATCAAGAAGGGTGTACCTTGACCAAGGAAAGTGTCGCAGGATTCAGCAGATCAGGAGTTTGTCTCAGGATGAAGGAGAGTGTCGCAGGAGTCAGGAGAGTGTCCCAAGATCAAGGGAGCTGTCCCAGGATCAAGGAGAGTGCCCAAGATCAAGGGGTATGCTCCAGGATTAGGGATTTTGTCCCAGGACCAAGGGGTTTGTTCACGATCAAGGAGAGTGTTACCTGTTGCAGGATTCAGGAGAGTGCCCCAAGATCAAGAGGTTTGTCCCAAGTTAAGGAGGAGTGCCCCAAGATCAAAGGGAGGTTTGCCCCCAAGGTCAAGGGAGTGCCCAAGATCAGGAGTTAATCACAGAATAAAGGAGTTTGTCCCAAAATCAAGGAGTTTGTCCAAGAATCAAGCTGAGTGCCTCCGGATCAAGGAAAATTTGCCACAATCAAGGAGGATCAAGGAGATCGTACAGGATCAGGGTTTGTCCCAACTTCCCAGTATCAATGGGTGTGCTAGGATCAAAGGGTGCGCCCCAGGATCAAGGGATAAGTCCTAGGATCTAAGTGTGTCCTTGGATGAAGAACTAAAGAAGTTTATTGTGGGATCAAGGGTTTGTCCATTTTCGTCAAAAAAAGTTCAAAAATTTAAAAAACCCTTGCTGTAGCCCAAAAACAATAATGAATAAAAATAAGGCCCGCCCTACTTTTCCGATTCTTGGCCTAGGTTTTGTTTTCTTTGTTTGTTTGGGCATCATCCCCACCCATCAAAATAGCCGTTGACTTTTGAGCATAAAACAATACGCACAGGCTTTATGTAAGTAGGTAGCCGTTTTCTAATGTAATAATCAATATATTCCTCATCTCCTGTCTTATCAGTCCTGTCACTTAAATGATCCCCTTTACTCCATGCATGTTTCCAGATCTGATCTACTTTACCTGTGATTTGATTTGTGGGTCAATGGTTTATACGTGTAGAGGTATCGATTTGGGCACAGGATCTAAAGATCATGAGTTAAAATCCCGGCCAGCACCACTGAGCTAAGGGTGAGAGATTTATTTTGAGCCTATGCAGCCCTACTGGTTCACTCAGCCAAGGCGTACAGGAGTACAGGAAACTGTGTGGGAGGGGTAAATAAAGACCGTCACTGGCTTGTTTCCTTTGATTCCTGTCATTGGCTGTACAGCTGTTGGAATAGAAGTAAAAACCTTAAAAAGTGATGGCCGGGCTCATGCAAACATCAATTAGCTAATTAGTCTTTTTATTAGCTCTATTGGACAATGAAGGATCTAAAATTGAATCAACATCGCAGACAAAAGCCATTTGAAACGGGTCAAAAAGCGTCAAAAAGCGTCAAAGCGCGACAAAAAGTGTCAAAAGCGCCAGAAATGAGTTCAAAAATGCGTAAAAACGCGACAAATGGCGCCCAAAAGTGTCGAAATATGCGATAAAATGTGCCAAAAAGTGGCAAAATGCGCCAAAAAAGCGCCAAAAAAGGTCGAAATGCGCCAAAAAAACGTCAAAATGCGACAAAAAGGGTCAAAAAGCGACAAAACACGTCAAAAGAGTACCTAAAATTGCGTCAAAACGCGACAAAGCGCGTCAAAAACTGTCCAAAAATGCGACAAATTGTGCCAGACTATGTCAGAATGGTGTCAAATACAAAAAGTGTCGAAACGCGACAAAAAGTGACAAAAAGCGCCGAGAATGTGTCAAAACATGCAAGAAAAATGACAAACTGAAAATGTCGCCGTCCCCCTAGAAATGGGGGGTCACAATGGCTATGTTGAACTATTTAGCAACTGGATTTGATGCCCAATTTTGACATTTTTTTGACGCGCATGTCCAAAAATTCATATCTCGGGCCAGGAAGGTCGTAGAGACTTGTTTTTGGTCTCAAACGAATTGCAATGACCATGTTTATGTTAGACTTGCTGACAAACATATGCTCTAAAATGTTCCTGAACCGAGTTACAGTCCAAAAAGCATTTTGAGCCGATGCGATGGCTCAAAATTGATAATTTGTTCATAATTCGGGCTAGGAAGGTCATAAAGACTTCGTTAATAGCTCCAAAGAGCCACAATTGGCATGTTTATATACGACTTGTGAATAAACATATGCCCCAAAATGCTCAAAAACTCAGAAATGGGCCAAAAATTGATTTTCGGCCATTATTGCTTTGACCTATTTGGCAAAAAATGAATGCAGAATCCATGTTTTGATCTGCAAACCAAAATTTTAGACCCCAAAAATCTTTTTTATCACAGGAGGGATGTTTGAAGTACATTTCGAAGGTCTAAATTTTGGTGAGCACATCAAAACATGGATTCTGCATTCATTTTTTACCAAATCTCGCATAGCGCTAATGGCCAAAAATCAGTTTTTGGCCTATAACTGAGTTTCTGAGCATTTTAGGGCATATTTTTATTCACAAGTCGTATATAAACATGCCAATTGTGGTTCTTTTGAGCGATTAACGAAGTCTTAATGACCTTCCTAGCCCAAATTATGAACAAATTTATATTGCATCGGCTCAAAATTCTTTTTGGCCTGTAACTCGGTTCAGGAACATTTTAGAGCATATGTTTATAAACAAGTCTAATATAAACATGGCCATTGCAATTCGTTTGAGCCCAAAAGCAAGTCTCTACGATTTTCCTGGCCCGAGATATGAATTTTGAGACATGCACGTCAAAAAATGTCAAAATTGGGCATCAAATCCAGTTGCTAAATAGTTCAACATAGCCATTGTGACTATTCTAGACTCCCAAAACCTTTTTCTGACAAACGAGGGATGTTTCAAGAACATTATCAGGGGTAAAATTTTGGTCTCGACCCCGAAACATGGATGCTACATTGATTTTTTGCCAAAAATTCCACAGCGAAAATGACCAACAAGAATTGCGCCTGCACTGACACAATTATTGTTGTTCCCGTATAGGCCTCCCCCGCGGTGCTTGATGTAGCCTTAGCATCATAATAAGATGATACAAAACGCAGTCGTTATAAAGTAATAAGAGTATGAAATATAAATATTGTTCCGATGCCCGTGCTGCTGCTGCATGCGACCACCGAGAACACAAATTGGCACGTGCCATTTCGTCTAAAATTCTTGCGCGTGCGTTCATTGTTGTACTCATTTCGTTGTAGATTTCGCGCCATTTTGTTGAATTGGTTTACGTTTCGCATCAAATTGTGTCACCGTTTATTCACGCGATGTATTTTCTTGAATGTTTATACTAAGTTGATATCACCTTTCATCTGATTTTAAAATTTCGTGGTTTTGTTTTCTGTTTCAATGCTGTCTCTTGTTCCAAAAAGCAATGTTCGTCTTCCACAGCGAATAGTATTGAACTCAAACTTAGTCGAATCCAGCAGAAAGCCTAATAGTTATGCAGTTTGGTACAAACCTAGAACAAAATCGAAGCCTTTTCCTCCAATCCACCGCCCAACTCACACCTAAGAATTTAGCTTTTTAAGACACGAATTCTTCAACAGCATAATTAAATTTAGAACTTATCATAATTTAGGAGTTCGAGCATGCGGTACGGAAGGGCCAGATCAACCTATAAGATTTATATGAAATTCGTTTTTTTTTTTTTTTGAAGATTTTGTGATTTGGGGGGGGACGGATGGACAGAGGGACGGAGGGACATTTTCGCGACTGATATTATAAAGGAGCAATCCGGGCACTTTCAAGAAATTACAGTAGTTGTATTGCAAACCTGGACCTCATATACACATATCCTATTTCTCACCCTCCCAGACCACGATCTCTGCCAACCCTCTCATTTGCCTTTTTGTATACACAAAAAAGGCCAATGGGGAGGGAAAAAATCAGTTTTTTGCCTATAACTTGGTTTCTGAGCATTTTAGGGCATAAGTTTATTCACAAGTCGTATATAAACATGCCAAATGCGGTTCTTTTGAGCCATGAACGAAGTCTCTGCGACCTTCCTAGCCGAAGTTATGATAAAATATTCGATTTTTAGCCATTGCTTTGGCTCAAAATGCTTTTTGGCCTGTAACTCAGTTCAGGAGCATTTAAGAGCATATTATGTTTATTAACAAGTCTAATATAAACATGGCCATTGCGATTCGTTGGACCCCAAAAACAAGTCTCTACGACCTTCCTAGCCAGAGATATGAATTTTTGAACATGCGCGCCAATTAAATGACGAAAAGTGGGCGTGGTTACCTGTTCACCACATTTTAAAAATTTCTACCCCCCTCAAAGTTGTTTGTTATCATGTTAAACTAACAAATTCCGATGAGAAATCCTCTACACAATGAAAGGCCCACTCAACTTTGGCTAGCTACTAGAGTAGTAGATGTTCTAGCCCAAAATTGTCATGATTTTACAGGAGTTGTACCTATTGATCCTCGACAAAGCATGCGGCGCGTTCCGTAGCTGGACACGAACAAGCTCCTACGAATTTCTAAGAATATCTGTAATCCATATCATGATACGGATATGGTTTCATTTAAGCAAGTAGACAATATTGCGTAATCAAGCATCCACTCTTTTCAATGAAAATTACGTCAGCCGAACCGCCTAAAACATAGAACGTGATATCGAGCAGACATAATGCTAGCCGCAAAGCCACAGAGACCTCTTTGTTGATACTTTAATTGACGAAATTCCGTAAAATCCATGACAAGAATGGAGAGGAACCTCCTGTTAAATCCTGTAAAATCCTGACACTTTCATGACAAAAATGCTAGAACACCTTTTCGTTAGAGCAGTAGATGTTCTAGCCCAGACATGTCATGATTTTACAGGAGTTGTACCTATTGATCCTCGACAAAGCATGCGGCGCGTTCCGTAGCTGGACACGAACAAACTGTAATAGTGTAATCCATATCATGATACGGATATGGTTTCATTCAAGCTAGTAGACAATTAGGCGTTATCAAGCACCCACTCTGCTCAAATTGGAAAAAAACACGAACTGAGAAAATGGCAATTTTGTGGTTTATTAGAGGTTTTTTGGACCTCAAATCGCCATTTTAGCAGCAATCAACCCCAAACTTGCAGAGAATACGTAACCCAACGCTATTTATCGAATTAAGTTGGTTTCATACAAAAATATTGATATTTGGCCAAGTTATGGGCTAAAATAGGCTTGCCCGACGCATGTATGCCCATATATGGGCATATGTTTTTCGGTCATAACTCGGCCATTTTTTGAGATATCGACTTCAAATTTTTTATGGTAACTCAAGGGACCATTATCTATCGATTGCACACCTCAGATCCCGTCCAAGTCGCTTTGAAAAAATGCGCCCATTTTGGGCGCACTTTTGACGCCGGCGCCACGGTGGCGCCAGTGGGTCTGGGGGTACCAAATCCGGCCAAAAAGTTGGCCCACGGGGTATACCTTTTTGGGTCAACCATTATCTCAGAAACGTGTATTCCAAAAAATCGTTAAGCAATTTTAACGATTTTTGTGAGAAAGAAAAAGTGTTCGAATTTCTTTTATTTCAGCCTTAATAACATCGAGTAAACTAATCTCAGAGAAACGGGGTCCCGTATGACGCCACCTGAATTTTGCATAGCGTCCGAAGGATTTGCGACTCCTATTAAGGCCCTGGCAAGGGCCCAAAATTCAGGTGGAATCCATTCTAAAAATCCCCCAAAAAGTCAATTTCAAATTTTGGGCAGCCAGGGTATATTATACACGATGTAATGTTAGCATTTAGGACAAGGCAGGGCCCAAAATTCAGGTGGAATCCATTCTAAAGAAATTCCCCCCAAAAACGTCAATTTAAAATTTTGGGCAGCCAGGGTATATTGTGATCAGTCCCCCATCCCCCGTGATGACGTAGCACGCTAACCACAGAATTATTTCACACGCTTATTATAGCACATAGGGCGGAGATAAAAATGTCGGAATTTCACCAATCGATTTCTTATGATATAAATCTCTAATATAAAATGAATTCACACGTGAATTAGGTTTGTGCCGCCTTTGAGCTAGCCAAGATGATATCAAGAGAAACAAAGGCTAAGTCGCGCCGTTGCTATATGGATACAGATATTCTGCACGTGAAGAATATGATCAGTTCTATACGAGTGCTTTCAGATATGTTGTTGATTGCTGCGTTTTAGCGTTTGAAAGAACGACGTTTTTACTGTTTTTCATTTGAAATCCAAGATCTGGAAATAGAGAACGGGTATGGCTGGCCTCGTCGAGGCTATTTCTGTTAGCATCTCTTCATGAATCTGTGAAAGACGTCCGTCGATTTAATCAATGCTGAGTTGATGGTAACGGAAAAATGTGAATTTACAGCAATTTTAGATTGAACAAAATCAAAATCAAATTGAATCGAAATTGGGACTAGCACATTGCGATTTTGGAATACTGCTCTTGGCGTAAATCAATGCTTTGATTCAACGTTCAGTATCTTAGACTTAAGCTCTACAACATGGTGAAGTCCTCATGAGTCTTACAAGTTAGCACATAAAGATATGAGTGATTTTTATCACTCTAGGGGGACTCCAGGTGACGCGGCATTACCAGCCCCATTCATTAATTTATCTGTTAAAAACCTGCCGAGTGGCAACAAATGCCATGGTGGTTCATATTATAAGTTGCGATGGTCGTTTTTAGGTTTCGTTATTCTGACAGGCATTCATTGCTTGCATGCAAATCATTATGACATGTACATGCAAAAATGCGTTGGTGGGGTTGGTATTATAAAGAAAATTAAAGACTCACTGTTCTTTCCTTTTATCGTCTTTCATTTGGGGAGGTTTCTTGTTCTTTCCTTTGTTCCCACGTCTTTTTCTTTGCAGTGCTAGAACTAGAAATAAGTCAATGTGAGGACTGAGGATACCGAAAACCCAGGAAAAAGTAAAAAGGCGCCATTTGAAACAGTGCAAAAAGTATCAGAAAAAGATGGTATCAATTGCGTAAGGTGAGAAAAAGAAGATAACATAATTTGAAAAAGAGTGCAGAAAATCATAAGAAGGAACTATTTGAAGGAGGTATAAAAACTAATACCAAAAATTGTTAAATTTGAAAAACCATGAAAAAATCACAAATCAGAAACAAAATTGGCGCTATTTTATTATTTTATAAATTATGGAAAAAATTTATACCATGTGATAAATATAAATCTGCTTGAAATTAGCGACAACAAGAATTGCATAAATCTTGTTTGTCGTCTGTCCGTTGTTTCGATATGCAAGCACTTAATTTCCCTCCCCTGCTTAGAGTTGATGTTGAATTAGTATCATGATACAACACATGCACGCTGTCCTACTTGCGATCCTAGTAAGAGTTATTTAATCTGCTGCGGTTTGATCCATATCCCTTGGTTACTAATGGCAACAACATATATGCTAATCTAAGGGCGTAATTGCAAAAAGACTACAGTAAGAGATCCCCATATATTTTCGTATCACATGAAATTTCAATGTTTCAATATGGCGCTTTCATTTAACGTTTAGTATTAACATGTGAGTTGACGTAGCTTAGGTCGCATTTACTAAACAGGTATATCCCTGCTTGCGTTAAATAAACTAGGTGTGTACCCGTCCTACGGACAGTAAGTTAATGAAGGAAGGCGCATAAGCTAACGGCCATAGGTCCATTTGATAGTAATTTTAACGTGCGAGTTTGCATTTAAAATTAATTTTGTATGCTGATTCAATTTTTGCAATAAGGGCGTGTCCTCCCACGCCCCTCAGGGTGACCCAATATTGCGGACAAAATTCTCAAATCTTTATTTATCATAAGCAACTCGATGGCGAATCCAATGTCTTATCTATAGAGGTGTATGGGTATACTACAAACATAACAAAATACTTCATATATCGATTTTCTAATTCAAGGATTGACATGAGAGGCGAAGAGACTAAACTGTGAATCATCAGCGGTTACCCTACAGTTGTAAGGCTTCCCTGCCATCTGCGATGTAGTTGTCCCATCAGCAGGTGACAAAGGGAAACGGAAGGGTTTCGGCCCACGTACCCCTCACAGCTTACAACTGCAAGGCTGGGCCACCCAGGACTCCGGATTCCTGAGCAACACAGTTTAGAGGGGGGAGTTTCACTTTCCCAATTGTCCCAATTGTCCCTGTCCCAATTTACTTTTTTTTGAGTTTGGGACTGGTTTTTGGGACAATTGGGACAAATGGGACAATTGGGACAAACAAAAAGTTGAAAAAATCAGTCATTTATTATTTTTTACATTGATTCAAGACTTTCTATCATTGAAATGAATGTTATATTCATACTAGTATACTAAGTACATATTTTGGTTGTGTTTGTTTGCAGTGGTTAAGTGTTCCCACTTACCTATCCCGAAACCTATGATGGGAAAAAGACAGTGGCAGTTGCAACGCAGCAAGTGCTGCTATGTAACAGGCTGTGAGACAAAAAACACGAACTGCCACTCAAAAACACAATCATTTGATTCCCAGTTGTCTTTGTCATTTTTGTCCCAATTGTCCCAAATGTTCCATTTGTCCCAGTCCGCATTCACTTTTTTGAGTTCCATTTGTTCCATTTTCTCTCTCCCATTTGTCCCAATTGTCCCATTTGTCCCAAATGTCCCGATTGTCCCAGTCCGCATTCATTTTTTTAGTCCATTTTGTTCTATTTTCTCTGTCCCATTTGTCCCAATTGTCCCATTTGTCCCAATTGTCCCATTTGTCCCAAATGTCCCTGTCCCAATCCACTTTGTCTTGAGTTTGGGACAATTGGGACAGTGAAACCCCCCTTTAGAGGGAAGGGGTAGAAAAAAGAAAGAGTTCAGTAGAGGTGAAAGATCAATGATTGTTATAATCGTGTGGAATATCTTAATATAAAGCTTTTAAAACCTGAATTTGAACGTTAAAATAAAAGGGAGGTTGCAGGCATCTGCCTGTCCAGCCCCAATTTTGAAAAAATTCGAAACTTTCATTTTTGCAGAAAAAAGGGCGTGGCTCCCCACGCCCCTCAGGGTGGCCGCAAAAAATTCTATATTTTCTGATTTATTATAAATTTCTTGCAACACGATTGAAAAATAATTTCGATGCTAACTTGAAAATGAATCGAAATTATTCTTAAATCGTGTTGCAAGAAATTTATAATAAATAATCAGAAAAATGTAAAAATATAGAATTTTTTGCGGCCACCCTCAGGGGCATGGGGACCACGCCCTTTTTTCTGCAAAAAATTAAAGTTTCGAATTTTTTCAAAATTCCTTCGCTATCGAGTTGCTTATGATGAATAAAAATTTTGAGAATTTTGTCCGAATTATTGGGTTACCCTGAGGGGCGTGGGAGGCCACGCCCTTTTTTTCCGCAAAAATTAAAGTTTCGAATTTTTTCAAAATTCCTTTGCCTTCGAGTTGTTCATGATGAGTAAAGGTTTTGAGGGGCGTGGGAGGACACACCCTTATTGCAAAAATTGAATCATCATTCAAAATTAATTTTAACTGAAAACTCGCACGGTAAAATTACTATCAATTGGACCTATGGCCGTTAGCTAATGCACCTTCCTTCATTAAGTTACCGTCTGTAGGACGGGAACACATCTAGTATTAATAACACGTTACACGCATTATATATAGTAAGATAAACTGAATAATAAAACAACAGAATTCTGAGAACAATGTTATAGTATTATAGGCCAGTCTCCACGCTCAAACAATATGATACTAGGTCCCTCGGACTTAAATTGCCATAGGTTGCATCATAAGCTCAAATTTGATTGTATAAAGTAGTGTTTTAAAGTAAGATAGATAAGATGCCAAAATCGTAACATTTTGACAGTTTTATACTATTATTACGAAATATGCAATATCAGCCCAGTTTTGTTCCAAACATGGTTCCATTTTGGATTTGAAAGTCAATAAAGCTGTAAAATGGTGCTTTGTAATTTTGTAGAAAGAAATTGTTCAAAAGAGAAAAATGAATTGCCCAGGCAATTAAGTATCACAAAAGTTACATTATTTGCTTTTACAGTATGTTATGCCTACAGTAAGAGGTTGATAACATGTGATTTATGTTATGTGTTATCTTGATTTAATAATAATAATAATGCTTTTACAGAGCCCCTGAATGAAAGATTGTCAGATCGATTTCTATCTTTCTATTAAAAATCATTATAATCCATAGATGATTTCTGACTTCTGAAATTTTCATTACAAAAGCTTTCAAAATTACGAAGTGAATGAAGAAAAACGAAGAATAGTATTTTTGAAGTGGCCATTTGACCCCAGGTTCTAGCGAATGTGTCCATGACAACATGCTTTTAGATTTTTAGTGATGTTGCAGCAGCTTTAAGTTTAACCACTGCGTTCCTTCTCATATCATGGGCTTTAAATAGTAAAGAATGCTTATTAAAAAACTGCTGCAGACCAAGACAACCAAATCCTTTTTGGTTTCGGGAAAAATAACATAACAAATATCATTTAATCTTACCTCTTTTAGAAACATCTGCCATGGGTTATGCTTTGAGTAGGGTACAAATCCCAACCTAAAGAGTAAGTTAATGAAATTTGGGGACCTCCAAATTTAGGATTGATTTGTTGAATGAATATCTTACTCCCAATTTCTAAATCTTATATTATATAATTTCGTAAGCGCACGTGAATTATGTCTGTGCTTCCGTACACAATTAAATTTGAGCTTGCCAAGAAAATATCAAGGAAAACGAATGCAAAAGGGAGAAAGGAGGTGCCGTTGCTATAGGAACCAAATTTTTGCGCACGTGCAACATAAAGTAGTTCGTAAAGCAGTGTTACTATTACATTAGTGATTTGAGATGTCGAGATGTTGCTTTCAAATGTTGATGTTTTTAAATTTGTAGTTCATGAGGCATGTGGGAATATTAAGGACAACAGTTATTGAAAGTTTAGGAAAGTAGGAAATTATTACGAAAATAATCTCTAAGCGTTAGAGGTCAACCAATGCAATAAATTCGCATTGAACGATGTTCCTATGTCTCGGCGTGTTTCAAAATTAATGAGAAGTTCACGAAGTTCGATTCAGAACACTTCACGTAAATGTAAGAGAAAACAAAATTGTTGAACTAACCAAACGTGACATGTGCTTTTAATCTTGCCCGCAACGCAGAAACTCTGCGTGCGTTGCAAAGTTATTTCAGATATTAGGGTGCACCCTTTTTTCAAAGTTTTTTAGGCACTTTGACTCGATTGTAGATCTCAGTGAGCTGATAACGACGATATCAAGTTTTTTGCCTCTGGGCGTTTTTCTGTTTCATGACGTCACATCACGTGACCTGTCACGTGATCCGCCTGCTAGTATTTCATAATCCAAAGTCTTATCAGATATAAGTGTATGGGTATGTATATGACCATCATAAAACAAACACTGAATATCAATTTCATAATCCAAGGCTAGGGTGCACCGAAACAATTAAATTTTTTGTGCTCAACCCCTGAGCATTAGATCTCGGTGAGACAAGACTGAAGCCAAGGATATCCGGTTTTATGAAATTGGCCCCAGGAACCCCTGGAGCGCTGACAATTTATGTTAGCCATACTTGTATGGAAGGCGTGAATGGCCTGAACATCCACAGATTTTACATGTACTTAGATCCGCACACATGACATACTGCTGCAGTTTGGCGAGATAGAGATCGATCGGGTGTACTTGACCCATGTTTGCTTTGCATGTAGAGAGTAATAAGCTGAGAATGACAGGGGCCAATCTTGCTAACTAGGGGACAATGTACATTGTACTTCCATGTGTAGTGTCAGTGTGTAGACTTATGTACTTACTTTTTACTTTGTACTTTGTTGAGTTTCGTAGATTCCTCTATCAGGCCATTGCAGCTGCGCACCACCACCACAGCAAAAAGGAGCTGTCTTGTAGCCATTCCATTCTAGAAGTGAGTTCCTGTTTCTTGTACTGTATCTGGGAGCTGGGGGTTCATCAGGGAAGGAAATGACGAACGCTGTGAGCAACGACTTGAAGCACAGGATATCCTCGATTGTGTGCAGACTGGCTGGGATTGTGTTCCATAATTGAGGTCCCACAACAGCAAATGAACTGTCAAAAAGCGTCTGGTTGTGTTGACTGCACGTTCTAGAAAGGCTGGGCACCATTGCTCTGTAGCCATGTCGTGGTGTAGCAGAGAACTTGATGCTGGTATCATTTGGACACTTGCCGTGCAACACTTTCCACATGTATAATGATGTACCGTTCTCTTCTCCTTTGCAAGGACATCAGGTTCAGGGCTTTCAGCCTTTCCCAGTAGTTCAAATGACGAACACTTTGAATTTTGCAGTGAATGTACGCTGCACACCTCCAATTCCTGAATATCAGCACGTTTGGGGGTGTTCCATAAGGGACAGCAGTACTCGAGGTGACTTCTGACAAGGGATTTGTAGAGAGTCATCAACGTCAGCTTGTCTCTTGTCTTGAAGGCACTTAAAACCCAGGCTGCGACTTTCCGAGCACATTCTGCAATCACATTGACATGAGAGCTCCAAGAAAGATCTGCTGAGACAATAACCTTCAAATCCTTAACTTCTTTTGAGGGGTAGAGCATGTTACCACTTGAAACTTGATATGTTTGTGTCAAAACAGCAAACGGTAGGTTGAGCAGGGTATTTTGAGGACAGTGTCTATGAACTAGAAGCTCAAACTTATCCTTATGACGTAGTGCCATATTGTTGCACTTGACCCAATTTTATTTTTATTTCAAAGGTTCAAATTATATATTGCAATTTCCCAAAACCAAAAAGAATTTGGTTGTGATGGTCCGCGGCAGTTTTAAGGCGTTCTTTACTGTAAAACCCATGATATGAGAAAGAACGCCGACGGTTAAGGGGGTTCAACCCAAATTTTTGGAAAACACGTTTCTGAGATAATGGTTGACCCAAAAGGTACACCACGTGGGCCAACTTTTTTGGCCGGGTTTGGTACCCCCAGACCCACTGGCGCCGCCGTGGCGCCATGCCCAAATATGGGCCTAAAATGGCATATTTTTTCAAAAGCGACTTGGACGAGATTTGAGGTGTGCAATCGATAGATAATGGTCCCCTGAGTTACCATAAAAATTTGAAGTCGATATCTCAAAAATGGCCGAGTTATGGCCGAAAAACGTATGCCATATATGGGCATGCAGCGCGTCACTGCTTATATTGGCCCATAACTTGGCCAAATATCAATATTTTGAATGAAACCAACTTTATTCGATAGATAGCATTGATTTATGTATTCTCTGCAAGTATGGGTTGATTGCTACTAAAATGGCCATTTGAGGTCCAAAAAACCTCTAAAACCACAAATAGCCATTTCCGGTTTGCGGTTTTTGAAAATCGACTTTGTATTTTTCGTACTCCTCCATTTTTTAATTTTTTGCACGAAATTTTCAAGAATCGCTTTGACAATTTCGCACTTATGTTTATGATCCGAAATTTTGAGGCCCCAAAATCCCCGGGGATTTTTGGTCCGAGGACCGAAAAATTTTTGGGGGCCTAACTCAAAATTTCGACCACAACATAAGTGAAATTAAGTTTCAAAGCGATTCTGAAAAATTTCGTGCAAAATATTAAAAAATGGCGAGGAGAAGGAAATAAAGTCGATTTTTGCAAAACCGCAACCGAAATGGCGATTTTGTGGTTTTTAGAGGTTTTTGGACCTCAAATGGCCATTTTAGTAGCAATCAACCCCATACTTGTTGAGAATACATAAAACCAATGCTATCTATCGAATAAAGTTGGTTTCATTCAAAATATTGATATTTGGCCATAAATATAAGTTGCGCCGACGCAGCCATGCCCATATATGGGCCCATGTTGTAGGGCATGACACGGTAATTCCTAACAATTCATTTAGTACGTGTCATGATATTCTTTAGAAATAAATGTGATAGATAATACGTCATTATATCTGATATTGGGAATATTCTGAAATAGCACAATTGCATATTAAATCAATAGCATTATTAGGATGATTTGTTATCAGGTTAGATAAGATATCTAGATAAGATTACAATTTCATTGAATATGAATGAGTAACTATTTAAGCGGCGGGTTTGGAATTGGTGGCGTCCTTTTATTCTTTTTTACATCGTGGCTCGTGAGGTGACTATTCTACGGAGTCGGTCTAGGGTAATTATTGAGTGAATACTCAATTTGTCTTCAAGCCTACTCTAACCGTAGTAGAGGGAATTCGAAGGGTACATTCCAGATAATTATTGAGTAGAACATCCACTCAATTTGTTCTCACGTCTGGTGAAATTCTCTCGGATATCAAAGCCACGAACCATCATTATTTAATTATTCTCGCCGCACGTCAATTACACAATTATCAGTTGAATTAGTGTACGTGTGAGTTTCTACATTACATTCCTAAAACGTTAAATCTCGTCTCATTCTTCTTCTCCAATCTTAAACTTCGGTACGCCTCCTTGGCCGCTCAGCTCAGGCCAAGTCTTAAAGTTAACGCACGTCAAATAATCACTTTTCTACATATTGGTGGCCTCGGTGGGAGCCTTATAACAACCACAGCGATCAGCCTTATAACAACCGAGCTTATGCACCTGCTTATTCTAGTACCACCCCTTATTACCCTCAAAATAATGCCCAACCCCGTGGTTCAGGTAACTATAATCAGGCTAGTAATAATTATGGGTATAATTCTCATAACAATTATAGGCCTAGGTTTGGAAATAAGTGAATCGTTATCAGAGGGGAGGGAATTTCAGAGGTAATGGAGGCACCGGCACGAAATTTTGGGCAGTTTAATTTCAGCAGGGTAACAGATACGCGGTTAGTTGTTGGGGTGTGGAGGTAACCATTTCAGAGGAACTGTCCTCAGATAAGTCAATTCAGAGGTAACAGAGGGAATAGTACAATAACGGCTCTTCTTTAAACGGGCGGTGGATGACAGGTCAGTAACTTGTCCTGATATGTCATCCAATGTGAATGAGAATGAGAGGGACAAGGAGGGGCATGACAACACATGTTACCGCGTGGAGGAGAGTAAGTTGGATCATTGCATTATGATACGAGGAAAATGCTGCGATAGGCCCATAAGCTGTTTCATTGATACAGGGTCAACTGTGTCAATTATATCCATTTCCTTCGTTAAGTTTATGAAACGTGAAAAGGACATAGAGCCTAGTTCCATGAAATTAAAAGCCTTCGGGGATACAAATCCCCGCTTTTTTTTGGTTTCCCCCCGGCCATTGTTCTAGTCATTTCGGAAAGGTTGGGGATCCCCCAATCCCTTTGCCGGGGTGTTTTCAGTTCGGGGAGGACTTGGGTTTTCGACTCGCCATTTGCAAGGGCCCGGGGCCAGGGGTTTCATTTTTCCCCCTGTGGAAGCCCAGATCCACCCATGACCCCGGGCACCCTTCCCAATTCCATTCCCTGCCCGTCCTCAACACCATCCCCAAAGAAATTTGGCCCCTTTGCAAAGTTAAACCATGAAAGCCGGGGTTTTAAGTTTTGGGGGGCCCCTTCACGCCCCCCCCCCCCTCTCGCCCACACGATACTGGCTTTGTCCAGGGTATGTGATCTTGTCCCTTTTCCAAACACCCATTGCCCCCCCTTGTTCTTTTTTGATCGGGGTAGGTCGGGGACGTCGCAAGAATCCTCCTTTGTTATAACCCCCACCACGAACCCCCCCTCGTCACTATCTTGTATAGTCCAGCAGTAACGTTCCCATCACCCCCCAACCCTGACACATCAAGCCCTTTTTCACTCAGCCACTGCCTCACTTCTCATCTTTTTGTTTTTTTGGTACCTGAACAGTCCCACATGGGAACGTTGAAACCCCTAACATGCCTTTCCCCCTTTGGCAAATTTCCCGGGGATCGGTGGGGTTCCGGCAGTAGTTGTGATCTGAGTCCGGGTGGTAGGGGGGCTTCTGGTGTGGTGGGGGGACGTTGGGTCATGTCAACCAGTTCTGACACCCTTTTCCCGGATTTGGGGACACCACTGTGCCACGGCCAGTATCCATTAGGCCTTCACTGATAATGCACTTTTTCCCACCGTTCATTTTTTTCCCTTGTCCTTCATATCCATAAAATTTCCCCGGGGTAAATGTTCGGGTGCTGATGCCTGACCCTTTTTACCCTATGTCCACCTTTCCCCACCATGTGCCCCAACTGTTCCTTCCCTTTCCAGTACTTTTCCCCTTTCCCAGTCCCCCCCACTACTGCTACACCGTGGTTATACTGTAGCATTCTTCATCAGAATATCCCGCGCCCTAGTAGGGGAAATGGAGAATTAGCCATTATAGGACCGTTGTAACCCCTTTTTTTTAGGGTTTGCCCATCTGTCTCCAAACTTGTTACCACCATGGGCCCCTTCCACCCAAAGGGCATGGTATTCTCCCATAGGGGCTTTGACCTGGGGTTTTTAAGGCCCACTGGCCCGGTAATCAGTCGATAGGCCCGTTATCCCACCATGGCCCAGCAGGACCGGCCCCTCCCCCCAATTTGGGGTTTAGGTAGGACAGTCCACGCCTGCTGACTGAGAGGAGGTGATTGTCTTTGTCTTTGGAGTTGGTACCGCGAGAAGTTCCACTCCCAGCAGCTACAGCCACCTTGGCTTTAAGGGGGGATTTTTTGGGTCCAGTCTAGGGCCTTTTCCCATTGATCCGGGGTTTTTTCCTTTCATCCCGAGGGGGGAAAATCCCGCCTTCGCCGGTGGGTGGCGGCCCCGAACGAACAACTTTTGGGGCGTGATCCATGATGGGGCCCCCTCCTCCCCTGTCATCATGGGAAAAAGATTAGAACTGCCCCACCATGCTGGTTTTCTTGCCAGAATTACTTTAACGAATTTTAAAGTTGGCTGTCGTCCAATGCCAGGCCCTTCTCAATTCTGAGCTTTTGAATTCTGCAACTTTTGGGGGAAAAAAGACCCCCAGATTTCAAAGTTTAAAATTTTTTTGGAAAACTTTTAGTTAGCCCAGTTGAAACGAAAATATCAAGAAAAACCCAGGGATTGAGATTTGAGGGGGTAAAAAAGGGTTTTGTTAATTGTTCAATTACCAATGATATAATTTGAAAGAAAATTAAACTGTAAATAAGGTATATCAGCACGTTTTCTAGAACCCCATAAACACCGTAAAATGAAAAAGGAAATGGGGGTTTAATTTTTGGGGGGTTTTTGTGGGCTTTTTTAGTTTTTTTAATTTTCTGTTTTATGATGGAATTTTTAGATTTTGGCTTTTAACGCAATGCCCCTTTTGTGGGGGATTTTTGGCCCTTTTTAAAAATAACATTTTGTTGATGATTTTTGCCCCCTTTTCGAAATGGACCTTTGTCACTCTTACACACGTTTCCAAGACACACTTCCCGACAGCCTCTCTCCGACCCAGGTCTCGTCCCCTCCTGAGCAACCACCCACTCACACTTCGGACAGCTTGGGAGGTCACACCTCTCATACCGGGGGCTGGCGCTGTCTCCGTTGTAGCACCACGGCCATTGCTCATAGTCCGGATTTCCGGCGGTAGTTGTGATCCCCAATCCCTTTGCCCGGATTGTATTCAGGTGTCCGGGAGTGATCGTTGGGTTTCTGACTCGTCCACTTCTGACAAGGAGTCCGGACGCAGTGGTGTTCATTGTTCCCCTGTAGGAAGCTCCAGATCCATCCCATGACTCCTGGCACTCCTTTCCCAACTCCATGCCATATCCTGGACCGTCCTCAATACCTTTACCATCACCATCACAGAAATTGCCATACAGGGCGGGCTCCTTTGCAAAGTTATCATCATGAGAAGCCAGGTTTAGCCAGCAATTGGTGGGACCTTCACACGAAACACCCACACACTCACCCTCTCTCCTCACACTGATACTTGGCTTTGTCCAGGGTATCGTAGATCTTAGTCCCCTTTTCCAACACACTCCATTGCCACTCACAAGGTTCCGTGTCGTTTTTGGATCAGGGTAGGTCGGGTAGACGTCGCAAGAATCCCTCCTTTGTTATAAACTCCCACCACGACATCCCACCCCTCGTCACTATCTTGTATAGTCCAGCAGTAATCGTTACCATCACACCTAACCCCTGTACACATCAAGTCCTTGTTACACTCAGCCACTGCCTCACTTCTACTCATCGTCTTCGTTTCTTTGGTGGCCACCTGGAACATGCACTCGCACATGGGAACGTTGCAAGCCTCCCTAACAGGGTCCGTTCCTTCCCCGTTGTAGCACCAAGGTTCCGGGGATCGGTCCGGAGTTCCGGCAGTAGTTGTGATCTCCGAGTCCGGTGTGGTAGTGGGCTTCTGGTGTGGTGGTGTGGACGTTGGGGGGTCATGCTCAACCAGTTCTGACACCTCTTCCCGGACTTGGTGACACTCACTGTGCCACGGTACCAGTATCCATTAGGCTCTTCACTGATAATGCACTCTTTTCCCACCTCGTTCATGTTGTAGAAGGTGTCCAGCTCCTCGTCCTTCACTATCCATGAAATTTCGGGCCAGGTGACGATGTTACAGGTGCTGATGCCTGGACCTCGTTTCATCCTGATGTGGCCACCTTCTCCCACCATGTGCCCCAACTGTTCCTTACCTTCCAGTACTGTTCCCCGTTTTCAGTCCCGTACCCCACTACTGCTACACCGTGGTTATAGCTGTAGCATTCTTCATCGTAGAATATCCCGCTGCCGTAGTAGGCAAATGGAGAATTAGCCATTACTAGGACCGTTGTAACCCCTATTTTAGGGTTTGCTACCATCTGTCTCACAGCTTCGTTACCACCATGTGCCCACTTCCACCCAAGGACATGGTATTCTCCCATAGCGGACTTTGTGACCTGGTCAGTCTTACAGGGGCCATCACTGGCCCGGTAAGGGTCGTAGTCGTCGATAGAAGCAGCCATGTTGCCGTTATCCCGGACCATGGCCCAGCAGGCATCCGGCCACCCTCCCCCGCACCCATTGGCAGTTTCAGAGTAGGCACAGTCCACGCACTGCTGATCTGAGAGCGAGGTGATGTCGTCTTTGTCTTTGTTGAGTTGGTACTCAGCTGAGACAGTTCCACTAAAAGCCCAGCAGCTCCCACAGCCACCTTGGTCTTTGACAGGGGGTATTTTGTGGGTCCAGTCTACTGTGTCCTTGTCCACATTGATCACGGGGGTTTTGTCCTCTTTTGCATCCCGCAGGGTGCGGGACAGATCCCGCCTTCGCCGGGTCGGTGGTGGCGGCCCCGAATCCGAACTAACTTTGGTGCTGTTGATTCCATGATACAGGTCCTGCTCCTCCTCTGTCATCATCGAGAAGAGATTGAGAACTGCCTCCCATTTCATGCTCGGTCTCTCATTCAGCTTCGTTATGAACTTGACTGCCTTAACGAATATCTTAAAGTGCTGGCTGTCGTCGGCTAATGCCAGGCCGTTCTCAATTCGGAGCTTTTTGAATTCTGCAACTTTTTCGTGGAACAAAGACCTCAGATTTGCAAAGTTTAATTTTTGTGATGCACAGGCTTCAGTTGAAGCTCCAGTTGAAATCAGAGCCAAGAGTATCAAGAAAAACATCCTAGGGATTGAGATTTGAGAGTGGTAAATAGGTTTAAAGTTAATTGGGTTCAATTACTCAATGATATAACTTTGATATTATGAAAATTAAACTGTAAATAATGGTATATCTAGCACGTTATCTGAGGGGCCAACCCCCATAAACACCCGGTAAATATCGAAAAAATGGCAAATGGGGGTTTTAATTTTTGGGGGGTTTATGTGGGCTTAATTTAGTTTTATGATTTTGCTGTTTTATGATGGAATTTGTTCACGATTTTTGGCTTTTTAACGCAATGCTACCATTTTGTGGAGGATTTTTGGCCCTTTTCAGAAATGATAACATTTTGTTGATGATTTTCGACCCTTTTTCTGAAATGGTACCCTTTTTTGTGGAGGATTTTTGGCCCTTTTCAGAAATGATAACATTTTTGTTGATGATTTTCGACCCTTTTCCGAAATGGTACCCTTTTTTGTTGAAGACTTTTCGCCCTTTTCTGAAATAATACCATTTTTGTTGATTATTTTCAACCCTTTTCTGAAATGGTATCATTTTTGTTGAGGATTTTTGGCACTTTTCAGAAATGGTACCATTATTTGTTGCAGTTTTTCGACCCTTTTCTAAAATGGCACCATTTTTTAGAGATTTTGGGCTAAACTTTTCTTTCTTTCTTCGCTTCTTAGTTTGAAACCGGCTTTAAAATTGAGCAAGTATCGTAAGATTAACGAATTGACGATAATTACAAATTTACGATAATTGAGCCATTTTTGTTTTAAATTTTGATCCTTTTGGAAATAGTACCTGGAAAGTTATAACCCCATAACCTCCAAGTGGTTAGGGTGTTTATGGGGTTTTATTTTGGTTCCCCATCTTAACAAGACTGTTACGAACGCCAAAAGAAAAGATGTTGAACATGAGTCTATGACCCAAAAAAGCAAAAAGTTATACCTTTTTGCTTTTTGCTTCTTGCCGCTCATAAACATAAATGTTTATGAGCGGAAAGCAATGGAATCAATCAAGGACTAAGATTGATAAATTAACCATATTAATTAACTCAAACACGACCAACACTTTCGTCACATTCGTCAAAGCAACGGAGACAGACTGTTGGAGCCTTTTCGAGTCATCTTGCTTTTAACGAATTTGCGAACTACAGTTTAATGGGCACCTTTTGTATTCACTCTGACACAAAGGTTGGGTAACTACTATTGGTCCGAAAACACAATGCCCAAATATTTATGAAAGACGTTGCCTCATATTAGGTACATCAATATTTTGAACCAATGGATTGTTTTGTAGCGTTTTTAATTAATTAAGGCGACTAAGAGGAGCCTTTCAAATTGCCTTGGTCACGAACAATCAAGCTGGAGCCTTAATAAGGGGGCAGTTTATTATAAAGTTATAACTTATTATGAATCCATTGCAGATGGATTCATAATAAGTTAAAACTTTATAATAAACTTGAAACACTCATTCTCAGAAGCAAAGCATTTTGTGAAAAGTGTCAACTTCGCAGGACATTCCACAGACACATAGCATTTTCACTGAACAGTGTATACTTCGCAGGACGTGGCTAACATCAATAACTAAACGACTTGGGGGTGGCTTGTTTAGCAATTCAGCAAAGGGTAGTTCTTTATGGAATGAAGTGTACACCAAGGAATTTTTGGGGAAGATTAGATCTTTTTTTTCTTTTTTCGATGCAGGGGTCCAACTTGCAGCACATAAGGAATGAAGGTTGAAGCAGTGAATGGGAAATGCACAGCAATAGGTTGAAACCAACAAGGGAAAAGAGTGGTGTTAGGGCACTGTCAAATGTTTTCTGGAACCATATGAATTAGGTGTTGTGAAATCCGTGCAGATTGTGACTGTAACTTGTTGAATGCTGTCATATGTTGTCCGTGTGTTTGTACCGAATCTCCAATTATGGCTCTGGCCAGTTTGTCGTCCTTTGTGCGATAAAATCCTATTGAAGAGTTGAAGGTGATTCTATTCATTGTTCAGGTGCTGATGGAGGGTATTCAAGATCCAGATCACAACCAAAGGTATGTCAATCAAGTAATTTTTAGTTAATTAGTTAGGAGAAATATTTCACCCTAAAATTATAAAAGTATGAAGGGAAAAGAGGGTCTTCGGGGGTGGTGATGACCCAAATGGAGTTATCGGTTACAGTAGGAATGATAAAGGGGCATCCTAGATAACATGAAAATTTATCAGAATAAAATATAAATTAATCGTTAATAAGTGGAATTGAAAAGTTTTGTCCCCGGTTATCAACTGGTTAAGATCTGCGGGAGTTTGAAAATCAAATCTTACTATATATAATGCGTGTTGTTAATATATATATATATGTGGCGATTCGTTTTCAAGTTAGCATCAAAATTATTTTTTAATCGTGTTATAAGAAAGTTATAATAAATCAGAAAAATATAGAATTTTTTTTGCGGCCACCCCGAGGGGAGTGGGGGGCCACGCCCTTTTTTTCGTCAAAATTAAAGTTTCGAATTTTTTCAAAATTCCTTCGCCATCGAGTTCCTTATGATGAATAAAAATTTTGAGAATTTTGTCCGCAATATTGGGTCACCCTGAGGGGCGTGGGAGGCCACGCCCTTTTTCCGCAAAATTAAAATTTCGAATTTTTAAAATTCTTTCGCCAATGTGTTGCTTATGATGAATAAAAATTTTGAGGATTTTTTACCGCAATATTGGGTCGCCCCGAGGGGCGTGGGAGGCCACGCCCTTTTTTCGCAAAAATTAAAATTTCGAATTTTTTAAAAATTCTTTCGCCATCGAGTTCCTTATGATGAATAAAAATTTTGAGAATTTTGTGTCGAGGCCACGCCCTTTTTCCGTCAAAATTAAACTTTCGAATTTTTTGAAAATTCCTTCGCCATCGAGTTGCTTATGATGAATAAAAATTTTGAGAATTTTGTCGGAATTATTGGGTCACCCTGAGGGGCGTGGGAGGCCACGCCCTTTTTTTCGCAAAAATTAAAGTTTCGAATTTTTTCGAAATTCCTTCGCCATCAAGTTGCTTATGATCAATTAAGCTTTTGAGAATTTTGTCCGCACGATTGGGTCGCCCTGAGGGGCGTGGGAGGCCACGCCCTTTTTTCCGCGAAAAATTAAAATTCGAATTTTTTCAAAATTCTTCCGCCATCGAGTTGCTTATGATGAGTAAAGGTTTTGAGAATATTGTCGGCAATATTGGGTTACCGTTATTGGCGTGGGAAGCTTTTTTTGCAGAAAATAAAGTTTCGAATTTCCCCTCCAAACTCGCACGGTCAAATCACTGTCAAAGGGACAAGTGGCCATTAGCTCATGCGGCTGCCATCATTCGCCGTCCGTAGGACGGGAACCGACTAGTATTTTTAATTCTAATGCCTGAATCATATTCGACTTTTGCTGTCGAAAAAAGGTGTTTATGAAATCTTGTTATGAAATGCAGGGCTAGGTCAATTTGATGAAATTCAGGGGTGGGTGGCCTGAAGGGGATGGACATTGGACAATGTGGTGTGCTTTCCGAAAGAGGAGGGTGAAAAGATTTAGGGTTTTAACAGGTTAAGGAGTAAACGATGCCTTGACTTGAGCAGTATCGAAGAAGCCTCACCACATCACTGTGGAATAAGTGAAAAAATTGGGTAAACAAATAATGAGATGATAAAATTTGATAAGTCGCCCGCACTTTCAGATATTGAAAGTTGATACGCTGATTGCAAGAAAATTCGTATTTCATTCATAAGTACAAAGGATTCCACGAAACATTACTGTGGAATTCCTCGTTGGAATGCGTGATAACAGACAGTCTTTTCGCCATCTTGTCCAGATTGCATCAATGTTTTCATTTCCTCTCTGACGTTACAATCCACTATTGCAGGACAATGGTACTGAGGAGGAAGACAAGCCGCTGAGTGCCTCGGACATCACAGCCATTGCAGAGAGCACTGTCAACCAGCTCCTGTTGAGAGAAGAACGCAAGGACTCTGAGAGGAGAAGCAGGTCTCGGAGACGTACCCGGTCTCGTAGCAGAGACCGAGGAGGCAGGAGCAGGTCTCCACGGAGGAGCAGGAGCAGGGAGCGGAGGAGGAGCAGGGAACGCAGCTCTGCCAAGTCTGGTGGAGGTGGTGGGACCACCATGAACCGGCTCGAGAAACTCAAGGATCCAAGGATTGTAACGCTGAAGGGACTCAAGTCATTCCACAAGGAAAACGATGTGAGTTTCAGTGTACTACTGTCATTCCCTTTCATTCTAGCTCAGTAGGTAGCTTGAATAAGGTACTGATATTGTATTACTGTGCACAAGACAGAATTGAAGCTATTTACAAAGTGTATCGGACACTGCCAAGCACTGGAAGAGAGACGAGAGAAGATGACCAGTTGACCACAGAAGAGAATCAAGTCGCTTGTAGTCGAAGACAAAAGAGGCAAAGAAATGAAGATTTGTTTGTTATAGTTATGACCTAAAGATATCATCAGTTAATTGAATGGAGCAATGTCAACAAGAATAGTCTCTTTGGTTTTGATAATTGTTGGGTGTAGGTACGGTCATGTTCTGCAGTTACTAGTAAGGCCTAAATGGAATGCTAGAGTGTCACAACATGTTCTTTGGTCTCAGTTCAAGCGGCAGATTGGTGTTTTCAGCTAATTGTTGGGGAATTATGTAGGACGTAGGTAGCTGGTGGAAATGGAATTATACAATTCGATTTTGGTAGGCTTGTTGTTGACTGTGAGGTTGACTGTTGAGCCGTGGATGACAACTGATTTCCTGGTTTTGGTTTTTGGTTTGCTTGGGAAAGTTACTTCTCTGAGCGTAAGTATAAGCAGAGGACTCAATACATGTCCAGAAGATGACTCATTGGGCTGTTGATATGTCATGATAAGCCTGTTTTTGCATCGTACCTATCACCAATAACAATTGTAGATTCGAAGAGAGCTCACAGAAGAACGGATGAGATTCAGGGACATCAGAGTCATCTTTAATAAAGGTAACTTAATACACTGCCAAGAAAGTATACATTCCAATAAACCATTACCAAGAAAGGTTTAAATTCCAATAAAGGTAACTTAACCACTGCCAAGAAAGGTATAAATTCCAATAAAAGGTAACTTAAACCACTACTTAGAATCTAAGAAAGGTTTTCTCATACCATTGACTCGCATCATCTTTATAACATTTTATGACATGCTATAGCGGGTGATGGTGCCAAACATTGACAATATTCCAAATCAACGCTGACTAATAGGGTTGGAGGTACATTGAGAAGCGCTAGCTACCAGTTACCTCAATAGATTATAAGGTTTACAAGATAGCAGTAAGTACCACATTCTTCAGCTTCTTGCATCAAGGTCTGAAATAGACAGTAATACGGGTAAAGACATGGTCTAGGTAGTGTTTTCCCTGTCGTAACCGATAAAATAACTTTCAGCTAACCAGTCCGGTACTGCTTTTGTTGAATTCCAATCAGAAAGCGAAGCAGCTAAATGGGTTCGGAATAAC
The DNA here is from genome assembly GCA_011033025.1 of Beroe forskalii. Taxonomy (NCBI): domain Eukaryota; kingdom Metazoa; phylum Ctenophora; class Nuda; order Beroida; family Beroidae; genus Beroe; species Beroe forskalii. The sequence continues at coordinate 300,230 of WFMF01000090.1, read as the reverse complement.
AGAGTAAGTTATACAAGACAAAGGATACTTACTAAGTATTCTTTGTCTGTGACGAATTTTACAATTTGAAGGCCATTTCTTCACAGATGTTTCATTATTTCATCAAAATATCCACCTCCTTTCTGCTTTTCTGGATCTGTCCTCTTATGGCAGTTAACCCCGAATGGCAGTTAACCTTTTACATCAGCACCGCTACTCTGGAAGACTCAATAATCAAATAGAGAATAGTTTGGAATACAGAAGAAGTTTTCGTTGAAGACGCAGTGAGACAGAAGAAGGAATAAGTTGGTTGCTGAGGAATACCCACTGAGAGGATACAAGTCTCGCAGAACGCAGCTCAGATGATATCCCATAAACTGACCCGATCCCCACCAAGCTTCACTCAAGGCATAGAATTCATACCCCATACTTCAGGGAATGCTGAAGGTCAGAGAAGAGTACTTAACCATGGACCTCAACAAACCTTTGGCCGAACCTAAAAAGGACTGGACTTGTAAAACGGTAAGTATAGCGACTATCAGAACATGATTTTGTGGGCTAGGTACGTTCAGCTGTAAAATGGATACAGTGAATACCTCTTCTTTGCATGGAGTTTCTAAATTGGGAGTAGTCTCTATGATAGTAACTCAGCGGAGTCTTCTTTTTTAATCATTAAGTCCTCAACGTTGGGAAATCTCATAACGAATATGACACTCTACTGTACATGGATCACATTTTTTCATATAATCTAAAACTCTGACACCAAGGATCAAATATCTCAAGTTATAACTTCTGATTGCATTCATTGAGTACAATCGTGTCGGGATCCTCAATCCTTGCACCATCTTAGAACGTCACTTGGTCCGTCTATTGCTAGTTTTTCGCTCTAAAACCTGTGAAAAGGACGTAAATTGTTATCAATCAAAAAAGCCGCGCATGGCTAGCTGGGCGCGCGCGATAAAATTTTCACAAAAGTTGGAACGAATCGAGCCCATTTCGGAGCGAAACGATCCAAATCAGCCGTTCGGTTCGTTTCAGTGCCGCATCAGCTAGATTTTTCCTCAAAAAGCAGAATGCTGGTTAGGGGGAGGGGCTGTCTAGGTCGGTGATCACGGGTTGGGCTCACAGTTTGGTAATTGTTTGACTGGTTTTAGTGACATTTATATCTGCTCCTGTTTGCACATAAAGCTTCCTAAATAATAGAGCTGTTTTAATAGAATATGGAACAATACAAAACAAGTGGAATGAGGTTAATATGAATTTTGGGCAGTTTTGCTTCAAATTGGGCTGTTTGGGTCGTTCCACCTTTCAGCATCCTGGTTTGGGAAAATAATCGTTTACAATAATTCATGAAACGTTTGATCTGCTGCCAAGTGTTTAGATCTTACGTTAAAGGTACACTGTTTAATTGTATGTAAGTACTATGTATGTACTGCTCTGATGGAACTATAGACCTCGAAATGCAACTAAACACGAAGAGAAAGGGTAATCATTTCATGTGCTCACTATCGCCCATTTGAAAATTCATGGCCAAGAAGGTGATTAAGAAACACCATAGGTCTTATATCGTTCTAGCAAAACTGTCATTCTATATCCAAGTCAACGCTCAGTTCCAGTCAACACAAGATGTCCAAATCATTGTCAGTACCACTATACCATCGACCCATTTCCAAATAAACGTTCCATTTGACAGTGCGGAGAAAAGAACCACTACGCTCGAGAATCGTGCTATGCGTGTCAGTCCGAAAAGAAAGAAGGTACGGAACGCTTCTAAAGCTTGTTTTGCCTGGAATCTCAAGAGGTAGTAACATTTTCGACTTTCTAACGATACAGATGAGCTGCTCACGTACGGTAAGTTCAGTGCGATGATCTCTGTTTTTGTTCACCTACCTGACTTTGCACTCTTTCTAGATGAAGAGAAGCCCCGCCTGAGATCAACTTCACCAGACCCTGGGAAAGATGCCCCTCCTTCAAACGGTTCGTTTTTTCCTATTTACCAACGTTAAAACATTCGTTCCTATTATTACCAACGTTAAAATAGCCGCAGGGCTACAATTTTCCCTTTTTAATTTCTGCTTTTCCCCTTGAAATGTCCAAAATTTTACCTGGTTCGATTGATAATAGTAATCCACTTGATGTTCCCTAGTGCTGATGTTTCGAGGTTTGGACTACCGCACTACAGAAGAACAGGTGCACCGACGTCTGCGGGACCTCACGAACGTTCCAATCAAAGATGTTCGTCTCATCAGTGACAAGTTCACCAACAAATCACGAGGATTCTGTTTCGTCGAGGTGTCCTCCATTGCGGTAAGTGAGGATCATAGCAAAACGTTTTTTTAATAGTATAGTTGCACTGGTCAATGATAATCATTTTCAAAACTCTTAATTTGTCTACAGATAATGGATCTCCTCGTTGCAGGATGGGAAGGAGCTGATGAGCAGAGTGCTCCGACTCGATCCCCCGTTCGAGATAAACTCTCGGAGAGTGACGGTGACGTATCAGCGGGAGCCCGGAGAGAAGAACGAGATGGCGGACGCCGCTATCGCTGCCGCGCAGTGGTCCGCCTCCACGCGGAGCGACCTCACGGCAGAGGACAACTCTGCAGCAACGCAGAACGCTCAGGCTGAGTCGAGTGAGTAGCAGGGAGGGTGGGTTTCATTACACGTTGTAACAACATTCCTGTAGTGAGGCAGTGTGTCTGCCATAAAATGGAAATGACGAATTCATATCTATAAATCTTATATTTACGGTGATTTGTCGCGAACTAATTCTTCACAATATTTCATTTCAGTGCCTGAAACGATAGGGTCCTATGTATGGGATGAGAAGACCGGATATTACTACGACCAGGCTTCTGGATTGTATTACGATCCCAAAACCAAGGTAAATATTCATCTTACTATCCATCACTTTCGCAGATGCGAGAAGATGATCATAATTAGTTTGTCTCCCACAGTTTAACTAAATGATGCTTTCTTTATTTCTATTGCTTCAAGTTTGAATCAAATTTTTTGAACTTCCTTTTAATCAAAACAGTGGAAGTTCGAATTGTAGTTTTGTGTGCGCGGCGTACAGACATGTTAATTTTATCTATGTCTTTATGCCGCGAACTCAAAACTGCAGTCTATCGAACTGCCACCTAAACTCATGAACTGCCGTAGTATTACTACAACCCCACGGATGAGAACTATTATTACTGGGATGAAAAGAATCAGAAGTACGAGACGGTGCCCTCGACCAAATCACAAACTAACCCCCAGACAAACCCAGCTGCACAACCTGCGCCGGACAGTAAGTAGTGGATTGCTGTTTAAATTTGGAATGTGTTTTGAGATATGGCCGTGGAAGATTTAAAAAAGCATTGAAATAGTTTGGAAGCATATGTCTAAAAATTACGATGAGTGCACAATTTTATGAACTTGACTAGAAAGGCCCGTTGGGCCTGCTAGATAATACAGGGCCAAATAATAAGCTCTCAAAAAGTTTATGGAGCAGAATTTACCATTATTCGTTGGTTACTTTTAGTAATGCTGGACCGTGCGAGTTTTGATCATTAGAATTTGCTCTTTATGATGAATTTAAATCTGAAAATTAAAACCGAGTATCGTACTCATACTGAACGTTAAATCAAAGCATTGATTTGTGCCAAGAGTAGTATTCCAAAATCGCAATGTGCTATGCCCAAATTTGATTCAATTTGATTTGGATTTTGTTCAATCTTACATTGCTGTAAATTCACATTTTTCCGTTAAATCCGTTACCATCAACTCAGCATTGATTTAAATCGAACGACGTCTGTCACAGATTTATGAAGAGATGCTAGGTGGAAATAGCCTCCACGATGCCAGCCATACCCGTTCTCTATTTCCAGATCTTGAATTTCAAATGAAAAACAGTTAACACACCGTTCTTTCAAACACTACAACGCAGCAGTCAACAACGTATCAGAAAGCTCTCGCATAGAACTGATCATAATCTGCACGTGCAGAATACCTGTATCCATAGCAACGGCGCAAATTAGCCCGGTTCAGCCTTTTTTCTCTTGATATTTACTTGGCAAGCTCAAATTTAATTGTGTACGGCGGCACAAACATAATTCACGTGTGAATTCATTTTATATTGAAGATATTTCACTCCTTGTGTTGCTCTGAATTAAGGGTAACTGAATAGATTCAGAGGGAGCCGATAAGACGAAGCCTTCTGCAAACAAAGTGACGAAAGCCATGAACGCTAAGAAGATTCAGAAGGACATGGAACGTTGGGCGAAGGCTAAGAACAAGCAGCAGGCTAAAGCTAACCCTCCCAAACCTGAGCCTTCAGAGGAACCTGCTCCTCTGGAAAACACTCCGGTGGTAAGTGAAGTTGAACTTGCGTACTCTGCAGTAACCTAATAAGCGGTGGGGGAGGGGTGGAAGTCGAAATCAGCGTACTGGGTTAAGGGGTGCTTAATAAGTGTACTGGGCTCTTGCTTTTGCTTGAAAATTGTAATCCTGCCCTTCCCCCCCCTCCCGCTTATTAGGTACTGCAGAGTATCATATAGGTGGACAGTGTGAACGATGGGAGGTTTTGTTGCGAGGAAGTGTAAGTGCAAACTATAATTTAATGGCTGGAGCATCATGATCGAATTATAAGACCTGGAACAAAGTTTCTGTGATTATTCCAACACACCGCTTCCCATCAGCAAGCAGGGAACAGCATCGCACTGAAGATAGCCCAGGACTACGCGGACCCAGTGTACCAGCAGTCCCAGCAGCCGGTCCAGACAGCCCCGCCCCCGCCCTCCATCTTCCCCATCACGAACATGTCGGCCCCCGCCCCCCTCACTGACGAGCAGATAAACAGGAAGTACGAGGACCTCACGGCCATAGCCTGCCTGCTCTGCAAGAGGAAGTTCCCTTCCATTGATAACCTGCGCCGACATCAAGAGCTTTCCGATCTTCACAAGGTATTGCACTTTAGGCTTTGTATTTAGGCTTTGTACAAATCTATCCACAATGTTTTCATCTCATTCTCAAAACGTTTTTTTCATTTCTTCCTTTGTGGTAGTTTGTCCCTTTTCAATTTATAGACCGCCCAAACGCATCCCCTTCCCCCAATCTAAACTTCCCGGCCCCTCAACCCTTGCCTCCCCCAGACGAGTCTAGCCACTGAGAGACAGAAGGTAGGCGGAGGGGTGGCTGGAGCGCCAGCTGACGCCGGAGCCGACTACAGAGACAGAGCTGCCGAGCGGCGCAACAAGTTCGGAAACGAGGCGCCCCCCGGACAACCCCCCAAACAAGTTCATGAGGCGGTGATCCCTGGTGTAGGAATCATGTTTTTCATGGTGAGTACTGGTGTGTTGAACACATTCACAGACGTTTCTAAAACATATATAAGTTAAAACAGAAATAATTACAATGTCATTTGAAATTTATACAAGAAACAGCATCAAAATTAGCTGAATTATCTATTAAGCTAAAGCTAAAAATCAAAATTATTCAAAATAATGAATAGAAATCGTTTTCAATTATGATTTAATATTATCTGCGTTTCAGTTATTGTTAATGAAGTAAGGATGGACAAAGAGTGTTTCTGAGCACAGATTGAGATATACGAGCTAAGAAGAACATCAAGAGGGATTTACAAATACACAGTGAACAGCTATCAGCATTGGGATGATAGTATCGATCCTGGAATTCCTCGCATCGTCCTTTCGTTTTAGCCCAACATGGACCTTATCAGATCTCAGGAGCATTATGGATACTTACGTCACTTCCGTTTCGATTTTAGAATGACGTTAACTTTCAATTGGTTCTGATCTCATTAATTTATAAATGCATCTGTCTGAAGCCAAGCTTTCTGGTTTTTTATGTACATTCTTTAAATTATTTCACATTCAAACATAAAAGATGTCGTAAACTGTCTCGGTCCGGGATCATTATCTTATTATAACGATTAACGGGTGCTAAATTGAACATTCATTTGTTAACGAAAATAGAATTCCTCGCATCGTCCAACTCCAAATGCCCTAGTGTTGCACGCTAAAATATCTTTCTGCCTTGACTCAAACTTTGTGTTCACTGTCCGTCCAAGTGCAACTTGCCTGTACCGTAATAAAAAGTTTGATTTCGGGCTCCGTCTTACACAAACAGCAAGATGAAAGTGAGGAGTAGCATTATAGTGACCGCACTACCGGCCTTCTCTGCGGCGTTACAGATGTGACCTTCACACATCGAGAACTTGCACCATTCGTACAACTTGTCTCCAACCCCCAAGCACATGTAATCTGAAACAGGTTCAAATTGAGTAGGTCACGGATGTGTGTGTGTGTGCAGATCGCTCGAAATTTAGAAGGGGTGCGCGATAACTTTTTTTTAAAGATAGCGCGTGCAGTCTTGTGTAGATGTGCGTGCGCCATTGCAAGTATCGACCAATTCCATTCGATCGACCGACGAACTCCAATAAACTTGAGGTGTGCTGCTTTTCCATGCGCGGCTCACTGCCTTTAGATTCTAAGTTAAACAATAACATTAAGTTTAACAGCAACTGCCAGTGACCGTGAGCCACGCAAGGAAAAGCCGCGCATTTTAAGAGTTCGACACACCACCGCAGATGGCAGAGTCATCGAGCACTCCTTTTCGAGCGATCTGGATCAGCACACATGCGATACTGTGGTCGATTCGCTTCGAGTTTCAAATTTGAAAAAAAAATTGTATGCCACTTTTTCCATGCAAATTTTGAAATCATTTCGTAAATCATTTAAATTGACAAACTTTTTCCATGCAAATTTTGAAATCATTTCGTAAATCATTTAAATTGGAAAAATGCTATTGCTATTTTTTAGCAAGGAAAACACGTTTCTAAGAATGCTTGACCCAAAATGAGACCAACTTTATTCGATAAATAGCGTTGAATTTGTCTGACGTCGTCAGGGGGTCAGGCAACGCCTGACAAGGTTAACGTTAGGGCAACCGCAAATGAGCACAAATGAGCGCAATGAGAATGAAAATTTGCGCTCATTTGCAATGAGCGCAATTTAGAGTTACTGAGAGTGAGTGCAAAAGTGCGCGCGCATGGCAATTGGGCGATGCTGGGCGCAAACTTTTGCGCTCATCTGACTCTGAGTGCATTTGGGCGCAAAATGAGCGGCGACTGAGCAGTGAGCGCAAATTTGCGCCCAGTTAAGCCTTGCGCTAAAGTACCCATTTGCCGACTGCCGTTTGTACTTGTAGACTATTTCTATTTTTATGAAATTTATATCCATATCAATTATCACTAAACAGGAATATTCAATATAAATGTCCCATTTGTCCCTGTCCCTATCCACTTTTTTCAGTTCGGGACAATTTGGAAATGGGCTAAAAATTTTATCTATGGGCTCAGAAATTGAAAGTGATGTTGCTATATCAATATGGAACAGAGTGGTAATGGTATGAAATGATGAACTAACATCTTAGGTCATGTGAAGGATGTTGGAATAGCCTCTGACTAGATTAATTGTGTTACAGTGATGGAGTGTGAACGTTGCACAAAATGATGTGATTGCTTTGTGTAGGATCGACCTCGAGGATCATCTCTTTCCGCTTAGATATTTATAATTTTATAGAATTAAGTTGTCATAATCCTATAATTAATTTTACGATCAATTTCGTCATGATGGGAATATTTTGCACCAATTTGGTCAAACCATAACGAAACGAAGTAACGTTTAATAAACGTTTATTAAACGTTCTTTTGTATGCGAGACTCGAGTCTCGCATACAAACGAGAGACTTCATTATCTATCATATAATGATAAATATCTGAATACCTTATCGGACATAATTATCACGGACTTAAGTTTCACGGACCAACAAGTTCACGGAGATTAATATTCACGCTCGATCCAGCTCCTTCAAATTTCAAGAAAACTTCGAAATTATCGGCTCCATTTTTCCCATTTTCCTCACGATTTGAATACTTGCAGAATTTAAGATTTTTTCAATGTTTTTTTGCAAATTAATAGATAAATTTCCATCTTGCAGGTGCTAAGTATAAAAAAAGTATAATTTCCTTGAAAATTTTATTCTTTGTCAGAAATTTTGCGTCTGTACGGCTATACCGTAGACAATTTAGAAATTTTAGGAGGAAATTTTCACGGACCTGAAAATCACGGACATTAATATCCCGGACAAAATTTTCACGGACATTAATATTCACGCTGAGGTGCTCAGCGTGGATGTAATGTCGGTGATAATTATGTCCGATAAGGTAATAAATATAAAATACATAGACACGCGCCTTTCGGGTCCATTTTGGGATAATTCCAGAGGGCGACGGGCGTAAGCCCGAGGGATTTATCCAGTTTCGGCCCGAGCTTGTAGGGAGGGTCTAAACCAATATGGAACCGATCAGGTTCACCCCTCATATTCTGGAAAACACGAATTTGAGATATGAGTTGGCCAGGACGGCCAGAGCGTGTACCAACATTTTGACGGTGGTCTTGAGCTCATTATAGGTCCAACATTGCCCATGGGGAACGGAATTTCATCTCACGACACTTCATCTCATGACACTTTATCTCGCAATATGTCAGCTCTACGCAAAGGTATAAAGGGTCTGGGTTAGGGTAAGGGTAAGTGTTTGGGTTAGGGTCAGGGTAAGGGTTTGGGGTAGGGTTAGGGTCAGGACAGGGAGATGAAGTGTCCTGAGATGAAATGTCGTGAGATGAGATGTCGCCCACCCTTGCCCGTGTGAGGCCTCGGAGCAAAAAATAAAATGGCGTCCAAAAAATCGATAATTTGCAAGAAAGAGATAGAGCTCAGCTTTTGTTTGCATTCGATTCTTCTCGACGAGCTGATGATTTTTGGTGTATTTGTTTGTCAAAATTGAATGAAAAATGGTCTTACGAAGCACGCGCGCCAAAGTGGCAGTTGGCTTATTTTGGCGTTGGACCTAAACTTGTTTTCCCCATCATTTAGGTCAAAATTTATGGGCAAACCAATTTGTAGGTGAATTGGACCTTCTTTGGTCATTTTAGACCATTAAATTTAAAATACCTTCAAAAATCCACTTTATCAGTTTGCAATTTTGCCGAAGTGGACTTTAGTCTTTACACTTTGCTCAAAGTAAAAATCTCATCCATTTTTCAACCTATTTCCAATTCCATGAAATTTTAACTTTAAGGATCACTTTGAAAGTTAATTTTGCACTTATGTTTTGTTATAGAGTAGAATTTTTCGAAAAATTTTCATGCACATTTAATTGGCTCCGATCGGCTTAAAGTTTTGAAATGAAGCTATCTCCTTCTGGTAACCGTAAATTTTCGATTTTGGACGTCATTTTTACTCCGAGGCCTCACATGGGCAATGTTGGACCTATGGACTCTAGACCACCGTCAAAATGATGGTACACACCCTGGCCATCCTGGCCAACTCATATCTCAAATATCTTTCCAAAATATGAGTGGTGAACCCCCCCCCCCTAAGATCATCTGCCGATGCCCGATCTGCGCTCAATCAATTAGTATTAGGCGTCAGCACAGGAGTGGTCCAATAACAATATGCGAACTGCTCTGTATACGTTTTACATTTCGGAAAGGTACTGCAAATGACATACCTTCATAATAAATTAATTTGCACTTGATGGAGCATCCGGCCCTGAGATGACTCTTCTCTTCGTCTTTGTACTTGATCTGAAAACGAAGATGAATTTGAAAAAGGGAAATAGCAAATTGGAAAAATCATCCTTGTCGACTGGCGACAGTGGCGATTTTTATTGTCGATTATATTTATTGATAATTGCGATTCATTGGCTATCAATGGTCATTGGCCATACATCCATTTCATCATTTAAATTGCCATTGTCAATATCAACAATGAGTCGACAATATAATTATAATTATATCCATTGTCGACAATGAAGTTGTATTTACAACAATGGGAATGCATTTTCAAAAATGTCAACAGTAAATCCAGATTCCAGGGTCGACAATGGCTCCTCTGTCACCATTTATGGCTAACGCATATGTGTCTTCATAGGTCGAAAACAATAGGTTGAAAAGTAGGTCGAAAAGAAGGTCGAAAGGACATGTAGAATTTTACTGTGCCTCAGGCTGAATGGTTTTCACAACAGGAACTATCTTTTCCTCGTCTCTCTTGAAGATTGAAAGCATGATCTGCAATTTCCAAGCCAAGAAGGGTCTTTATTGAGCCCTTTTCAACCTACTTTTCGACCTATTTTTCGACCTGTTGCTTTCAACCTATGAGCAGTGAGCACACATATCAGTACCATTATCGCTAATGAATTTCAATTGTCGACAATGAATTTATTTCTATCGCTGACAAGGAATCTGCATTGTCGACAATTGCGCTATATTGTCGACAATTGCCATACATTGCCGACAATCGATTTACTGCCACCATTGTTGACAATGGATCCATTGGCGACAGTGGAATCATTGTTTGACTTATCTACGGAAAAAGTAACTCAGTAGTAAAAGTAGAAATAGTGAGAGTGTCTCACATGCCAAATGTAGCAGGTTTTCTCCCCGTGTACCGACTCCCCTGTGCACTCGGTGGGCGGGCAGGTGGCGTTGTTTACCACTGGGTCTACAGCATTCAGTTCACACTCGTGACAAAACATTCCGTTTCCTGTCGGAGGGGTTACAAACGTTCATTAGCATATTGAGCCTGTAGCTGTTCTGTACAAATAAGGATGCACATATTAGCCGAAGTGCATATTCACAACGAATGAAGTCAAAAACTTAAAACATATATACTGAAGGGTCTTAGACTGAGCTTAGGATGAAGCACCCACCATTAGTTTCGTCAAGTTTGGGCATGGCAGGATAAGGGTGTTCACATACATCTGTCACTTCGACCATGGCTGCGTCTTCAGCGGCACATCGCCTGATAACCACTGCTATAACCCAGAGCACCAAGAGCAAACTCCGCTCCATGTTCTCAAGGGTAATGTGAGCATCCCGGAAATAAGGGCAAATGACCACATTGCAAAATCGCCGACTCGGCGCCGATCGGCGCCCGTCCGGCGCTGATCAGCGCCGGCTAGGCGCCGATCGGCGCCGATGGGAAATCGACAACTTTTCATCGGCGGTCGTCGGCGCTGATCGGCGCCGATCAGCACCGGCCAGCCCCCGATCGGCGCCGACAGCGCCGATCTGCCCCCGATCAGCGCCGATAAAAACACCTGTATAAGGGAGGCTGTCTGGTGCATTTTATTCCAGATTTCCCCGTGATTTTCCCATCGGCGCCGATCGGCGCTGATCGGCGCCGATCAGCGCCGGACCGGCGCCGAGTCGGCGATTTTGCAATGTGGTCATTTGCCCCAGACAGCTTCCCTTATACAGGTGTTTTCATCGGCGCCGATCGGGGGCAGATCGGCGCTGTCAGCGCCGATCGGGGGCTGGCCAGCGCTGATCGGGGGCTGGCCAGCGCTGATCGGCGCCGATCAGCGCCGACGACCGCCGATGAAAAGTTGCCGATTTCCCATCGGCGCCTAGCCGGCGCCGATCAGCGCCGATCAGCGCTGGACCAGCGCCGATCGGCGCCGAGTCGGCGATTTTGCAATGTGGTCATTTGCCGAAATAAGTAAGGGTGATCGTTGCAGGGAATTCGGGGCGCTAAACAAGGACTCCGGGCAGGAAATACATTTCAACAAGAGGCTTATACATCGCAACATCATTATCAAAATGTGCGAACTCTGTACGGAGCCCTACGGTTTCAGTTCCGTGTTTAACGAGCCGTACAGCAAGGACTAACTCTAAGGACATCCATAATATGTGTTAACAGTATCGGATATTTATATTCTTGTTTGTAGACAGGTAGAAAGTGTGCAGATCAGACCAGTACAGCTCAGACGTAAGACAAAAAGATATAAATATGCTATTTCTTTAGAACTGCGAAACTAGAAACTAGAAAACGTTCATGAAAAAGGAAAATATTTGTGATGTATGATCAGCATAGGCAGGGTTTTGGAATGCCAGAGAGATATACCATGTAGGAATGTGGATGAGCCATTATGACCTGTTATTTTTCATTATAGCTCAACAGATATAATATGTACCAAGCCAAGTTTAGCTTTGAGTAGATCAATACAAGAAAGGCAGTAAATTTTGAGGAATAAACAGATGCATCACAGGGGTGCATAATATTAATATTCCAGCATTACATAGGTAATTAATACCGATACTCTGATAATGATGAATTAAGGGGGGATGGGGTGTTTTAGCCAAAATATTTTGGAAAACACGTTTCTGACTTTCTGAGATAATGGTTGACCTAAACCGAAAATCCAGCTCTGTTAGATTCTGGGGAATTATAAACGTAAAAACAAAGTATGCAAAAATATCAATCGATTTCGGAATTGTACTTGAGTATATTCAAGTACAAACTACAATTCGGAAAGCGATTGATATTTTTGCATACTTCGTTTTACGCTCATTCCTCAGAAACCTCTAAAAACCACAAAATCGCCATTTTCTCATATTGCTTTTTTGCAGATCGTACTTTATAAAGTACAATCCAGAAAAAAAGGCAAACTGAGAAAATGGCGATTTTGTGGTTTTTAGAGTTTTTTTCGGCCTCAAATCGCCATTTTAGCAGCAATCAACTTCAAACTTGCAGAGAACACGAAACCCACGCTATTCTTCGAATAAAGTGGGTTTCATTCAAAAATATTGATATTTGGCCAAGTTATGGGCTAATTAATACTTATAGGAATGTTTCTTAACTGAATGATCGGATCACTGTTTATTAGTCGCATATTGATACTGATTAATGATGATTATAGTCTCTGCGACAAAATGAAAGAAGCTGATTTTTAATAAATAAATCTGATTTTAATAAACTGACATCGGGAATATTTTCGGAATTCTACTCCGTCATCAACCTATCTTATATATAAAGTAAATTCACACGTGAATAATGTTTGTCTGTGCGGGCGCACACCATTAAATTTGAGCTTGCCAAGTAAATATCAAGAGAAACGAAGGCAAAAGGGAGAAGAGAGGTGCCGTTGCTATGGAAACTAATTTTTGCACGTGCAGATGATAATCAGTTCTTTGAGAGTGCTTTCTATTACGATACTTCTGTTAAATGTTGTGCTGCAGTTTTTGAACATTTGACATTCTTTTTACTTCAAATTCAAGATGTCAAGGTGGACATAACTCGAATAAAGGAGGATAATCCAGATAGATGGTTTTCAAAAAGAACTGCGGTAGAGGTCGGCCGATACTCAATGCTCGGTCGGCGTAAATGTAGTTTTTAAATTAGCCGTAAAGGATATCAATTTAAGGTTTACAAAAGTTCTATTTAACCGAGTCAGATAAATTAGCATATTACGAAGACCATTCCTGGCCTGGATCAATGTGATCAAAACAAAGTTGTCCAATGACAGTAAGTCAGTATGAGAATCACTATCAGTTATCAGAATCAACATCATCTTGCAATCAACACGGAACAAAACGCACATGGTTTAGCACGACTAAGATTGACCGAACTACTTTGCACTCTGCTCCTTCATAAAATTCATTATTTCGTTTAAGTTAATAATTGGATTGCTACATATAATAATAAGGTTTAATATTCCGTTCCTTTTTCAAAATTTGCGAACGAGGTGGCGCGAAGCGCCGCCGAGTGAGCTATGTATCCATTTATATATTATTCTAGCAGGTCCATCATTTACATATTATTCTAGCAGGCCCAACGGGCCTGCTAGTTAACTATAAATTTATTAAAATTGAGTAATAAATTTAAAGTTAAAATTCAAGAAATAAGTTTATATTAATTAACAATACGGCAAGACTATACTACAAAATATACTCAACTAAATATCATAAATCTACTCCTATACTAAAACTACCTAAAATACAGTATGCTACGTAACAAACGGAATGAATACAAAACTGAACAAACATTAAATACTAAATGGTGGTAGACTGAATAACTGATAAATGACACGTGATGATACGATTACGAGCAATGGTGAAATACAAAACACAATGTATACTACACTGGATTACCTAGCGAGTAATAATAATAATATAATATAAAGTCAAATTACAACATGTAATGTCAGACTTCTCTGAAAAAGAAAAACGGGGTTAGCAAACTTAAATACGAAAATTCTGTGCCAAAAAGATAAAAAGTGAGAGATAATTTAATGGTCAATGTATCTCGATAGCTTTCCTCAAACTCAATTAATAACAAGTAAATGGAATTAAGTTCAACTATTAAGTGTCCATTTATAAGATGAAGGAGAAAACATTATGGAGAAATATGCCTTGAAAGAGAGTGCTCGCTTATTAAAACCGGATTATAGATGCATGATATCAAGGTCAAAGGCTACCTAGCTACTTCAAGGTCAATGGCTACTTAAGATTTGAAAAAACACACTCATAAATTCTTACACCCACTTGAAACTTCACACACTTAAATTCTTACACACATATGATCTCTTATGCACACTTAAAATCTTTATTTAACAAAATACACATAAATTCTCAAACCACACTTAAATTCTCAGGAATAAATTGATGTTTCACGCCTTCACTCCTGTTCTCTAGGGTTTGCCTCATCGTCCTTAGGGAATCGCAATTTGAAGACTTTCCTCAGATATTGGGAGAATGCCGTAATGTATTCCGGTGAGAACAATTGGCTCAGTTCCTGAGTATCCCACGATACAATCACAGATTTGATCTCATCGTCCAGATTTACCCTTAGATGATGGTACTTTGGGCAGGTTACAAGTACGTCCTCTATGATGGGATCATGAAAGGGCAGATGAGCGAGGTCTCCCACATCATTGGTGCAACATGACCAGCAGCTTTTCCTCCATACCATGTTATCTTTGCTGGCTTCATAGTGGGTAGAAACTTTACTTGGCAGATATCTTCCAGTTTCACAATTCAGCCGGTGGTTGCTAGCTCTGAGCTTTGCTATGCATTGCACTTATCACCGTGGGCCAGTGTGTCTAAGTAGGGCTTATATCCCATATCACCTTTTACGTTCTGGTAGAACGACAGTTTGGAGTAGCTATTGAGTGCCTCCTTCCAGAGATTCCGGAACATGTCCAAAGCTACTTTGGCAAGCCTGGCGTGAATGGTTTCTTGATAAAGTGCTGTCCTCAGTCTCAAAACAGTGACATGCCAAGGTAGTGACAGTTCAACCTGCTCTTTGAAAGCATGTACCGCTAAGGGCAATGTACCTATGTCAAGTGAACTTAAAATCTCCAGCCTATCAATGTAATCAAGGGCCTGTTTTATGACTTGAATAGCTATGGGTGCTCTCCCTGAGTCGCCCCAACACACTAAGTTACAGGCTTTGGATGAGAGTCCAAGGCACCACTTGAGAAATTTGAGGTGTATTTGCTCAGATTTGTCGGTGGCTTTCTTCGTCATGGCAGTCCTTGGATCTGTGAACAGTGATTCTGATATTAGTAGTTTGACGAAGTTGGACTCATGAAACCAGACTTGGCAACCATATGTGAATACAGGTGAGATAAGTGAGTCAAATAGTCTGAAGAGTGATTTGGTGTTGAGATTCCAGATGTCAATGCTACTTTTGAGTGCAAAGTATGCCTTCAGGCCTTTCAATCGGAGTTCATCCTGTGCTTGCTTCATACTGCCACATAGAGTGAAAGTTATGCCCAGGTAACAGTAGCTTCTCGCCGATTTGATATTTTTATGGCCATATTTCAGTCCATAACTTGCTTTCAATCTTCTCCCTGTTTTGTTGAACACAAGAACAGCCGTCTTTTCCAGATTTACTGTGAGACCCCAGGTTGAGCAGTAGCTGAACACTTCATTGAGCAATTTTTGCAGGGATCTTTTGTCCAGCGCCAACAGGACTAAGTCATCAGCCCAGAGAAGGTGAGTGACTCTTTGGTGGTTTAGTTCAGGGGATTTGACATCTTCCACGCGGTCGAGCTCCACAGACAATTCTAAGAGGAAGCATTTGAAGAGCTCAGGGCTCATAGGATGACCTTGCTCAGTGCCAATGAGCACATCGATGAAGTCAGACACTTTGTTGATGAGTTTGACTTTGGCTTTGGAGTTTGTATACATGTTTTTGAGGCATTCAAAAAACCTCCCATCGATCCCGAGGTTATGTAGCTTGAAAAGAAGTATGACATCGCCCTGAACTAAAAACCTATGTAATATCTTAACTTCAGATTTATCATTAATCAATGGCTTTTCTTTACATATATAAAATGCTTCTTAAATTTTCCTAAGAACAGTATTACGTTCTGTTTTAATTAATTAAAACAGAAAGTAATACTGTTCTTAGGAAAATTTCACCATTGCTCGTAATCGTATCATCACGTGTCATTTATCAGTTTTTCAGTCTACCACCATTTAGTATTTAATGTTTGTTCAGTTTTGTATTCATTCCGTTTGTTACGTAGCATACTGTATTTTAGGTAGTTTTAGTATAGGAGTAGATTTATGATATTTAGTTGAGTATATTTTGTAGTATAGTCTTACCGTATTGTTAATTAGTATAAACTTATTTCTTGAATTTTAACTTTTGTATATTACTCAATTTTAATAAATTTATATTTTATAGGTTGATGACGGAGTAGAATTCCGAAAATATTCCCGATGTCAGTTTATCAAAATCAGATTTATTTATTAAAAATCAGCTTCTTTCATCTTGTCGCAGAGACTATAATCATCATTAATCAGAATACTTATAGGCTTGGGCGACATTTTAATGACATTTTATGGTTATTGGTTTCCCAGGGGACCATTATCTGTCGATTTCACACCTCGGATCCGGTCCAAGTCGCTTTCGAAAAAAATGCACTCATCTTGGGCGCACTTTTGGCGCCGGCGCAACGGCGGCGCCAGTGGGTCTGGGGGCAACAAACCCGGCCAAAAAGTTGGCCCACGGGGTGTACTTTTGGGTCAACCACTATCTCAGAATCATGTTTTCCAAAAAATTTGGCTTTAACATCCCCCCCCCCCTCCTAAAGAAACTAAATAAATCAAGAAATTAAGGGATCTAGAAATTACAAAATTAAGAAATTGAAATATTGTATTTGTAAATCAAGAAACCTGTAAATCTTAAACTGTCAACAGTTTGCAAAGATTTTAAAAGAAGATGTGAATTTAAAAAGATAAGAAATGCTAAGAGGGGAATGGGCCTGCGGGGGCAAGGCGGCGCCGGAGAGGAAGCTACTGGCCGAGGCAAGCGCTCCCGGGCTCCCAGATGGGACGAGAGTCCCGTTCCTCCCCGGAGATAAGAAGTAGAAAAATGGAGAAATCAAGACTTTTAGCCTTAGAAATAGAGATACTTTCATTATGCCAAGCAATCAAGGAGTTGGGAGCACACAAAACTTCAGGAGTACCTACAGGTAGTGGTACCAAAACAGAAATATACCTGTAAAAGTATAACTGCAAATATCAAAGCTTTATTTCCTTTAATGCGCTGAAAAAAGTTTCGAGACTGAGCATTTACTCACTTAGATCATTTTGTCCATTATCTTGACCATTAACACTATCAGTTATTGGGATGCTAAAATGCTCAATTGAAACGTTCGTTTTAGTAGCGTGACATATACGGGATAATCGAATAATCTTAATGCATCGAAGGTTACATTTAGTTCACTAGTGATGAGTGAGGACATATGGGGGACTGAAATGAGGATGGAGGCAGAAGCATGAATATGAGTACTTAAGTGAGGATTGGGACAAGGGAGGGTGTGAGGTGAGGATTGGGGACTGTGGTGTGGATAGAGGAATGAGGTGAGGATTGGGGACTGAGATGAGGATGAAGGAGTGAGGGCAGGGAATCGCAAGTCAGATATGCAGTATGCACACATTGCATCACAGCCTAACAACGAAAATACTTAAATAGCCAGTTAGCATTAATCTCCAAAAACTCGAAACACAAGGAGAATGTCTGTGAACTGCAAAGTCATTAAATAGTTAAATGATACAATCTGTCTCACAAAAATACTTTCAATGCAATGGAGATGCTGTTGTTTCATTGAAAACATCTCTGTAAAAAACACGCTGAGGATAAAAGAAATTTCTCAAAAATTACACGTAACAGATGTGACTCTAGGACGAAACAGTTTTAAAGGAGAAAACCTCTCCTCAGATGAATATACTGACCACCCAGTGTACAATTGCACTAATGACGTGCAAATCTCAGACCATCAACGAGCTCTAGATACTCTATTACTAGTTGCTCTCTTGGTGCTATAAACAAAGCAGCTGGTGGTACACATGGCGGAGAGCCTACTTACACAGGTGTACTTTTACTTCAGCATATGAGTGTAGACTGTAGACAGGAGCAGGCCCGTAGTCAGGGGTGAGGCTGTGGGGGCTGCGACCCCCTCCTCCCTCGGAAAAATGGTAACCTCCCAAAACTTTGCTCTCATTTGAAGAAATATCGTAATATTCGTGTCAGGATGATATTTTTGTGTGTAAAAGAATGCCTGAATGATAAACTTGATATATTTTGAACCCAGAAACATTCTGGAACACCCAATTTTTCAACAACAAAAATCCGGGGGCTGGGCCTAAACCCCTGCTGTAGCTTGCTCAATGTGAAGGCCTGAAGGGCCCTACCCGAAAAAAAAATCCTGGCTACGGGCCTGGACCGTAGGTATGATACCTATCAATTATAAACGAGTGGTCAATATTTCTCTCATCTTTCATGGCAGTTTATATTACTACATTACATAAGTCTTAGAAATCTGCTGCTGCAACTTATGTGACCCTGAAATTACTCCAAACTATAAGCATAAAATACTAAATTGTACTCTTGTTACAGTAAAGCAGCGAGAGGTAGGCACTCCATAGAGGCACTAGTACATTTAATACAACTCAGGAAATTAGCTAACTCATGAAATTAGTGCGGGAAAGGAGAGCGACTCTTACATAGGGGCAACAAAGTAGGACAAAGCAATTACCAGAAAGAGCCATGAAAACAACTGTAAGGTGCAAGCTGACCAATTGTCTCATTGTAGTATATTGTGTACAGATATTTCCAATACAAACTATAACCGTTCTTAGCAGCTATAGCTCACAGCTCTCTTTCTTTGAAAGAGCGATGTCATTATCTGGTTTCGTAATTGTGAAGTGGTTTTACGTTTATCATCATTCAAACTGCAATGAATCATGGAGAATATGAAAGGGCTTTATGAAGTTATGAAGAATCGTAGAAATAAAATAAGAAGGAGAGACCATGAAGAATCGCAAAATAAGAAGGAGAGGCCATGAAGAGCGGTGTGCACCACAGAGATAAAGCACAGCAATATAACCTACACCTGAGCATCTGTGTACACTTGTACACTTGTGACGTAGTGAAATAGTACCCCTCATTTGCTAGCAACTTAACAAACTCGCGAATCAGCTTTACCCAGCTATAATGACTTGTAGAGCACTAGTTATATAATTGAGAACTCATAAATTCATATTATTATAAGCCATATAACCACTCATAGCTTACGTTATGAGGCACAATTTTATAATTATTCAAATATAATAACTTCAATATATGATGTACAGTGTCATTGCCCATTGTAGGATGGATCTCACGTTCTCACAGCGCATTCCATCACGGATCACCATAAACAGACGAAGAACATCTGCCATGGTCAAACAAAGTAAATCAATTTAAGTTCAACGATGCTATAAACGAGTGTCAACTGCAACTGTGTACATACTATATTCGTCTAAATAATAGCTCAATTATCAGCTAAATACTTGAGTATGTAGTATGTCAGCTACTCCCACAAATAAACAAATTATATGATGAAATTGTAAAACATGTAAAAGATAGTTATGGAATTTCTTTAAACTGAATGTGCACTGTGGAGAGATTAAACTTAAAGACAATATATTGACATAGGTACATAAATAATAGCTCCAGAAACCTCAATAACCTTTCTTTCAATCTTTCTGTGGAACAGAAACATAGCAACAGAAAATCACAATTCATTAATGAGACAATAACTCTGAAAAAGCTAGGAAGAGCTTTAAGTTAAATCGATTGGAGGGTTGCTCTAACGATTCAGGAGAATAGTGAACAAGCTTATTTAAAACTGTTCAGTGATCACTTTCATATATTTGAGGTACTGAAGTTCAAGGGACCATTACTCCTAATTTCAGATAGATGAGCAGTAGTCAGAGATGGATTGAACAAGTGAAGGAAAATTAACTTAAATCCAATTGAGACTCTACTTAAGTTCTTCGTATGGCATAGATGTGTGATCAAAACGTAATGAATGAGACAAGAAGACAAGAATTTTAAGAAATTAATTTGAAAACTACATATATTCTGGAAAAACATAACAAATTGCAAAATCTGCTTTGTCTTATTTCCTGCTGCCAACGATTCATTGGTTCTCAAGTCCCCTGCAGGAACCCACAATCCTCTCCCGCCTAACAAGTTTAGCAACTTCCACAAAACCAGACTGTGGCTCCTGAACAGTATCCTGGCCCTTCTGCCATTCTAAAACACCTCCAACTAAACGCCTGCAATGTTCGCAGGTTCAATGCACACGTATGTAGTGATAGCTTTATATCGGGTTGCTTACTGCACGGTCAGGTTATTGGAGGTGGCTGGGTGCTGGTTGCTAAGTAGTCTATAGGTCAGGTTACTGGAGGTGACTGGGTGCTGGTTGCTAAGTAGTCTATAGGTCAGGTTATTGGAGGTGACTGGGTGCTGGTTGCTAAGTAGTCTGTACCACCTGACTGGGTGTAGACAAAGAACCCTGCAGGGTAGGTGACTGGAGGAGACTTCGTTACAATGAATGTCCTATACCTATCCTCTTGCTGTGGCTGTTCCAGCTGCCCTGGTGTAGGAGTGAAGGGGGTCAGCCACCAGGTCAGCATCCACACGACATAGCCACCACCCAGGAGCAGCAGGGCTGTGCCACCCACCAGGTTCGTTAGGGCTGCTCTCCGAGCCCAGGTCCGGGCAGAACACGTGTTTCCCTCGCGGACAGCACGGCGGACTTCCAGCGAGAATACGAGGGCAGGGATACCAGCCAGGGGCAGGGCAAACACCAGGAATACCGAGAGACTGATGTGGCTCTCTATGTTCGTCAACTCCTGAGGAAGGTTCTGAGGTGAAAACATGATCTTCTACATTAGCATTGACCTGGTTATAACTGAAATATCAAGAAATCTAAAATAGTATTTTGTCTAAATTGAAGATGTCAGAATTTCAGAATTTCGTTAAATTCAATGTTTCTCAGTTATTTTTGTGACAATAAAATCAAATCGATAAATAGCTGATAATCATTGAACTACGTCAGCCACAGAATTTAATATTTTGTGCAATTCTTTAGTGGTCCCGCTGTTCAAATGTTTCAAAGTTGCGTTAAATTGAATTTATATTGACTTTGAGGCAAATTGTCACCAAATTTGAACCAAATTGTCAAGAAATGTCAAGATATTATTGGGAATACTTGGAGCTATCAAATTATCCAGAGGCTATGAAGTTAAAACGGTAGGTATATTTAAATAGCGTTGGCAAGGCAATTACAGCACTAATACCATTGGCAATATGCGAGTACCTGATATTACTAAAATCTTATTTAGCTGCCAGGCGGCATTCCCATTTACCAATTCCCATGACTTTGGTATTGAGGTTCCCAGTTGCCCTTCTGGCAGCACTTAATCGCAATCATACTTCACCGATGTAGCACTTAGGGATCGTTCAGATTTCACGTTATCAATTTTCATTACTTTCCGCCCCCCCCCCCCGCCCCCCAGTTTACAGCAGTTGTATCTGGTACAATACTCGTAATAATATGTGGCGTTTACAGACTCTGTCCCACCCCTGGCTGACTATATGCAAACCATCCCTTATACACGCTTCAAATGCAGATGCACTTTAAAGAGAGCTAGTGATGCAGTTTAAATTCCTGGAATAGCCAAAAACGAAGTTGCCGGAAAGCATTTCGTAGTGCTATTCTGATTAAATAGGAGGAGTTAACTTAAACTTACCTTGTCGTTGGACTTAGTGGGTGTAATTGGAGGAAGAACTTGGTACTTTGTCTCACATTCGGGTGAATCCGCTGCCATAGTGACATGGATACCGTCTATCAAAGATGCAAAACATTAGTACATCATGATTTATTTGCAGATACATGGAAAAAACCAGACTTCTGACATCTGCCAGGTCTAAGAGGTCTATTTCCCTGTTAGAGACACGAGGAAAACAGCAATTTGAATAATTATCCTACAACTTGACCGAAACGCTGGCATAAGCCAGATCTTCCTTGCGTATTAACCATTTTTCTTGACAACATTTTTTGCAGTCCTTATGAAGTTGTGACCATCCGTCCATCTTCCCGAGAGTTTTATTCGTTAATGTTAATTGCTGGTCAACCCAAGGTGTCTGGTTATGATGCGTATGTTTCTGTACTGAATATTCAATATCATCTACAGTTATAGCACTAGTAAAACTAAATAGTCTACACTGCTACAGCCTTCAAGTGTACTGATACCATTTAGTTAGCAAGAAATACGTCATAACTCATCAGATCTTGTCACCAGTTGACGTTCAACTACCAAACTTAAACTACCAAAATGCACTAGCTTGTAGGTACATATTGATGTGTTTCAAGAGTCACATAAGATTAAGAACTCAATTAAAGCTTGCTCTGGTCATGAATGCATGCTTGCATGATATACCTCTTCAGTACCGGAGGGTTAAGGCACCATCGTGGTTGAATTCAGATCGGCTGGTAGCCACGGCTTGAAAACAGCCAAAAATTGATTACAAATACATGTGAAAGCACAGGAGCTTCATTATAAAATGAGGTTTAGAACATAGAATCATAGATCTGAAGAGATTATTGATGAAGCCATGTAATGAATTAAAGTCTCTAATTTGTATAACATGCTCATTTCTCTCTAATGAAGGATATAGCACATAATTCAATCTTCGCTTTGAAATCATATTCAAATTTCGAAAGTTATCGTCCAATAGTTGACGGCTAATTCCTGGATTTATATAAAACCAATTGAGCAATAGTTCCGTTTTGGTAAAAGCAGCTATTTGAAGTTTTTAAGTGGATATTGCAGGATTTTATTCGCTATAATACCAATTTATCATTGAGTGGATGAGCAATGACTATTAACTATGATAATTTTCCATCTATTTGCAGTAATTTTCTAGCTTCCGAAATACAAAATCATCATTTCACATACTGTTATGATGCCCTTCCAAGTACGGTTTCTTAATTTAAAGAGTGTCATTGACATTTCAATCTCAGAGCTTCCTTGTAATTGGTCCTCTGATGACTTGAAGTAGTTAAATCTGCTTCTTATCAAGAAGTTACGAGTGTAAGGATTTACCTAGATGCTTTTAGTCTACGGAGCTGGTACAGAACATAGAATATCGTCTGGACGTCTGACCTTCGACGTCTGGCAGGGCATCTAGTCCAATAGTCCTCTCTCGCGTGTGCACAACTAAGTAAAGCGAAGTTTGCTCGACAGTCGGCTATTTCATTTTTATTTTGCTCTTCATGATACAGTTACACTTCATGATAAAATTGATTTAATCCCCACATTTCCAACGTTCTGGAAGCAGTTTCCAACCAAGGGATATCAATATCGATACCCCTTGTGTTCTCATGAAGGGTCAGTCCTCATGAAGGACGCTATGATAGATATCAGATAACAAAAAGGCAGCTGGTTTTCCGGCCGGTTAGCCGTTTGTGTAGATATGTAGTTCTAGGCTGCCAGCAACACTTTCTTTGAAGGACAGCAATGAACACTCACAGCTACAAAAACATTTGACAGCGCATCTTGCAACGGATGGAGCAAAACTCAAGTCTAAAGGAGGGATCTAAAAATAATCCGGGCGTCAGCCGTTAAATAGAACCTGGGTATGCCATATTCATCTAATATTTTAGTTAGTGTGCCCGGTAGCTGCGGGCCACCGTGAGAGCCTCTGACCAACCCTCCCACACCCTAATGGTCACGTGGCGAACACTCACACATCCATAAGGGAGTTGTGAACCTTTTAAATCGTATGTGCGAAAGTAATTCGTCATCTGGTTTCCTCCATTAGCATTTAATTATGCTTAATTTAATCGCTGCTGCCCCATGACAATTAATTTGTATGAGTTACCGTGGTAGTTGATAATATTGATAAGAATTTCCCCTGTTCCGATGGCTTGTAAGGTACAGAGTACAGACTATGTCAGAGGTTGGAGGTGCTCTAAGCATGGCGACCAGATCATTGACATTGAACGATCAAATGAAGCACACGAGCCAGTTTCTACGTGATTAACGAAACAATGCCAAGGCCATTTTCTATGCTATTCACATACGAAACAATACAGCAATGCCAAGCCTTACCTATTTCGCAAGTCATCCACCTTCCTTCCAATGGAGCGGTAGCCGAATATCAAGCTTTGTTTTTAGCGGTTATAGTCACTTGGAACTTTTCGACGGGCGATGTCCGTCCCTTTCTTCTGACTTGTTGTTGGACGCAAAGGTGACGTCCAAATGTGGAACGTTGCGCCGTGCGCGCAAGGGTAGGGTAACATCCTACGAGGAACTTTAGAATACTATCTAGGATACAAAAGCATATTAGGTACACATACCCACTTGTAACTGCAAGAAACCCTCTCGAGCGTATTAGGCGTGTATCTTAGTATTATGCAAAACGCTGATTTGCTTAATCTACCGACCCGAACCTCTCTTTTTGACGGTGCTCAACAAATCGCTGTGTTGACGGTAATTTTGAACAGATCGTGCTCTTACTCTAATGCATCGCTTTGTGTTTCTCAAGGATCTGTGTCCCGGTATTTATTATCGCAGTGTCGTTCAGGGCGTATAAACTTAGATATTACTTAGAACACGACGTTTTAATTGTTACAATTGAAGATGTTAACGTAACCACTCTACTCGTACTATTTCTGATTAGATTGACGAATTTTCTCCTTGCAACATTTGAGCTCACTGCACTTTCTCTCTCTCTGCCCTAATATTAACCTTAGTCTTACCCGAAGCCATAACTTCATAACTCCAACCCAAACCCTCGCCTTTTCGTGGAAGTGATACCACGAGTTTTGTCTGGTCAATTGTCGTGAAGTGAAAAGTCCGTTTGCCGTTTTTCAATCCTACATGACCAACCAGGCCCTAATAACTTTATCAATTATCATTGTATCTTGCAACTAATATCGCAGCTAAGTACTCCCCCCATTGTTACTCAGGAAGTACTTATAAACAGTTCTCAAGATAATGATTTTCATGAATGACTGAAAAATGGAAATAATCGACATTTGTCTAATTGCCATCCAATAAAAAGGCGCGTAAATAAGCTATTCAATTCTAAAAAGAGAGCCCAATCAATTCAAAATAACAAATTGATAATAGTAACAAAATAAATATAAAAAACATCAATTATACAGAAGGGAATTTGATTTTAATTCAAATGAAATATATTATTATAGTTGAAATATTTGGAAACTTGATCCAATATCGATGAATAGTTAGGGCATACTTGGGGATTTGGGGCAAAAAGCTGCCGGCATAGTTAGGGCATGGGGTATGGTTTGGGCTTACTTGCTTCGAACTTGGGGCAAATTTACTCTATACTCAACTTCGAACTTGATGAATTGTAAGATAAGGCGTGCAAAAAAATAAAATATTCCAACTTTTGACAAACAGACGTTCAGATAATGATTTGAATAAAACTGTTCGCTTTCTTGACCAGGCGCCTAGTAAAGGAAAATAGGGATGTTGACAAGAAACTAATGACCTTCATCCTAAACTTATCTTAATTTGTTATCTTGAAAATATCCGTGCAGAATTGCACCACATTCCCTCGACACTAAGATGTCTCGTCAAGGAATGTAATGACTGGAAGTTATTAGATAACTAATGATCAAGAGGGTGGTGGAGCAATGAAAGACGATATCACAGGATGGTGCAATTTATAGAAGTGACGATAATATTAATAGGCAATAAACACCTATAATCGCGG
This sequence comes from Beroe forskalii, assembly GCA_011033025.1. NCBI lineage: Eukaryota > Metazoa > Ctenophora > Nuda > Beroida > Beroidae > Beroe > Beroe forskalii. The sequence goes on along the minus strand of WFMF01000090.1, from coordinate 274,307 downwards.
TGAAATACAAGCTTAATTAATTTCAGATACTGCTGTTTTAACGGTTTGAATTAGATATTCAGCTTAGAAAGATAGGAAAAGAATGAAATGTGAGCATACAGAACACACGAATCACTGAACAAAATGGCAGTTTCTCTGCCACGTATAAGACACATGGCTGTTATCTGAATGATGATATCAGCGAACTTTTCCATTCCCCTGTCTTCCTCCCTGATCAGTGACTAACTGTGTATCCCATTCCCTGACCAGTGATTTTTTAACCTCTGTGTCCCAAAATCACGTTCAGATCTGAGATGCTTAATCTGTCCGCGAAAAACAGGACCCCACTGATAAGCCCATTACCTAACAGAGGTTCTGTCTCCCGCGGAGCAGCGTGGATGTGGCTAGAATGGCCCCCATCCCAGATCTGGTGATTTTTGAATAGTGATGTACTGTGTATCCCATTCCCCTCCCTTACCAGCGAATAACTATGCACCCTTTCCCTAACCAGTGACTAACTGTGACCTACTGATACTCCCGTCCAGGACGTGGCATGTATAGGAATGTGACAGAGCCCTTCATTCCCCCGACTCACAGTCCCTCCTCCTGACTCCACCCCCTGTGCACCCCTTCCCTGACCAGTGACTGTGACCTAGGTACTGATACTCTATTACTATACTGTGCAGGACGTGGCATGTATAGGAATGTGACAGAGCCCTTCACGAGACTGCTAAGGAGAGCGACAGCACCTTCTCTGGGATGCAATGCCAGGTTGGTTTTCTTGTATTACGTTCAAACACTCGTGATTACCACATTAGAGCAGAATATTGAATACTGACTGCATCATGGGTTTAGCAAAATGATGAGAAAATCATACCTAAGTAATTTATCATTACTAAAGGCAAGTGGCAATGTTATTTGAACCTAAATTGGTATAAGTGCAGAAGGTTTCATTTGGAACGGGAAACTGGACACAACGAAAAGAAGGAAACTTTTGCTCATATCTAATCATATTATTAGGTACCTATATTGGTAAGTTTGTAGCTTCATCTACGTCTAAGTAAAATTATCAATCCAATAAAGATAACAAGAAGTTGATCAGTTTGATTAGATTGCAATTGGTCATTGAATTACTAATAAGAATAATTATGATAAGACATTATCAAATATGCGAATTACTTATGGCACGGGTTGTTCGATCCTTTCAAGGCCCAGGTCCGAGTCTTGTCTTGATTTAGCGTATACAAAAAAACAAAACATACAGCGAATTACAAATAAATCTGAATCTCTGCTAATCCAGTCCCATATATTTGACTACATCTATTAATAAACAACAATAAAAGTGTTTCAATATGAGATTACACATGAAATTTAAGAAAAAATCTTGATTATTATTTAAGATCGTAATTTATTGTTTATTGTTAATAATTCTTGTAAATTGTAAATTCGCATATCGCGTGCGGATGATGGATCGTGCAAGGTTACATAAAAGAAAGTTCCTTCATATTCAATTTTCTAATAATATCACTCGTCACCTAGTTATCGAATAATTATCAGTCTTGCTCAGCATGAATTATTATCTACTGGAAAAGAGGAATATTGTGAAATTGTACGTACATACTTACGGGCCATACATAAAGGACGTCCGTCGTCCGCAAAATTTCGTCTATTCTAGACCCCTCCCTCCCCCCTTGTCCGCAAACGTCCGCAACCTGGAATACCTCCCCCCTCCGGACGTCCGCATTTTCATTCATAATCTTTATTGTAATCATTTTTATGCCCGTTTTCTCAAATATGATGACAAAAGCAACTTTATTCATATTGTTTGACTAAAATTAGTATCCATTAGTTACCATTAGTATCCGTGGTAACTGAGTGGATACTGGGTGGATACTATGGTGGATACTAAATGTCAGATTTAGTATCCACGGATACTAATGGATACAGTAGTCTATTTTTCAATAAATAGTATCCACCGTGGATACTAAATTAGTATCCACTAGTTACCATTAGTTACCATCAGTTACCATTTAGTATCCACCCAAAGTTTCCACGGATACTAAAATTGCCGTTAGTTACCATTCAGTATCCATCAGTATCCACTGACGAATCAGTATCCATCAGTTACCACAAAACGGCAAAAAATAATTTTAAGAGTCCATAATTCGAGCCATGGATTATTTTTTTACAGTGCCAGTGGTAACTAACACCTTTCTGTGGATACTAAATTCGATTAAAAACACAGTTAAATTTTAGTATCCACCAAAAGTGATATATACCTTAAAATGACTTTAGCTGTGGACAAAAAATACTTGGGTTACCTATTATATTATTGTCCATGATACATTTATTTCTTTTATTATGCCTCATAAAGCACCAATTTTGAACATGTTAGTATCCACACAGTTGCCATTAGTATCCACCCAGTTACCATTAGCATCCACCCAGTTACCATTAGTATCCACCCAGTTACCATTAGTATCCACCCAGTTACCATTAGTTACCATTATTAGTATCCACCCAGTTACCATTAGTATCCACCCAGTTACCATTAGTATCCACCCAGTTACCATTAGTATCCACTCAGTTACCATTAGTATCCACCCAGTTACCATTAGTATCCACCCAGTTACCATTAGTATCCACCCAGTTACCATTAGTATCCACCCAGTTACCATTAGTATCCACCCAGTTACCACCAGCATCCACCCAGTTACCATTAGTATCCACCCAGTTACCATTAGTATCCACCCAGTTACCATTAGTATCCACCCAGTTACCATTAGTATCCACCCAGTTACCATTAGTATCCACCCAGTTACCATTAGTATCCACCCAGTTACCATTAGTATCCTCCCAATTACCATTAGTATCCACCCAGTTACCAGTTACCATTAGTATCCACCCAGTTACATACCATTAGTATCCACCCAGTTACCATTAGTATCCACCCAGTTACCATTAGTATCCACACAGTTACCATTAGTATCCACCCAGTTACCATTGATTAGTATCCACCCAGTTACCATTAGTATCCACCCAGTTACCATTAGTATCCACCCAGTTACCATTAGTATTCACCCAGTTACCATTAGTATCCTCTCAATTACCATTAGTATCCACCCAGTTACCATTAGTATCATATCCACCCAGTTACCATTAGTATCCACCCAGTTACCATTAGTATCCACCCAGTTACCATTAGTATCCACCCAGTTACCATTAGTATCCACCCAGTTACCACTAGTATCCACCCAGTTACCACTAGTATCCACCCAGTCACCATTAGCATCCACCCAGTTACCACCAGACATATTACGTAGCATATCACGTGACCTCTAGTTCTATCCAGTGCCGATTATATCCAGTGCTGATTATATCCAATGCCGATTTTATCCAGTGCTGCGCTGTGCTAACCATTAATATCATTATAGTACTTGCGCGGCTTCGTCAGGTTGATTATTATGAGTAAATATACGGCTAGTGTCCCATGCAACTCTGGGCTCTACATTATCTATGATAATGACATCAGTCAGAAAAATATAGTTTAGCGCATCTAGCACTTTAAAGGTCAGGATTAGGGTCAGGATTTGTTAGGTTTAGGGTCAGGATTTACAGAAAAATTTACCTTAAGGTCTGTGACGTCACTCAGCCAGAGTTATATGGGACACATACCAAATATACATATATTTCAAATTATAGTCGTCAGACCTGTGCGACGTCAGACCGCGTGCGTGAGGGGGGTCAGTTTTGACGGCCGATGATGCCATGCCTGGCGGCTGCGGCCGTTTGACAAGGCCCAAAGGTTGAATGAGAGCGCGAGGAAAGGGCAAGTGTCCCATATAAATTTAGAGCCTTCATTATATATGATAATGACGTCACTCAGAAAAATAAAGTTAAGCGCATCTAGCTTAGGGTCAGGATTAGGGTCAGGTTTGGTTAAGGTTAGGGCAACTGGCAAGGATGAAGGTTAGGGTTTTGGTTAGGGCAATAAATAGGTTAAGAATACAAAAAGATTGACGTTTAGGTCTGTGACGTCACTCAGTCAGAGTTACATGGGACACATACCAAATATACATGTATTTTAAATTATAGGCGGACGTCGTCAGACCTGTGCGTCGTCAGACCCGGGTATGTGTCCCATATAACTGTGGCTGAGTGACATCACAGACCTAAAGGTCAATTGTTTGTATCCTAAACCTAAATATGGCCCTAACCGAAACCCTAACCTTAATCCTGACCCTAAACCTAACAAATCCTGACCCTAATCCTGATCCTAACCCTAACCCTTTAAAGCGCTAGTAGATATTTTTCTGACTGACGTCATTATGTATTTTAAACCGAGGTTTTTTTAAACTCACAAGAATTTCGCCTGCCGGAGCATTTCTTGTGCGTTGTTGATTGTTCCCGTATGCAGGCGCTTAATTTCCTGTTCCCCGGGGCTGGTATTACTATAAGAACGTACGCTGTCATTTGACCGTTGTCAGTCTTATTTACTGATATAGTGAGTTGACGATAAAACATAAAATTGACCTCACAAATCAAGATTCAATCGCGGGCGTACACCTACGGGAATTAAGAGAAAGAGTTGGTATTGATTATTGAATAGATTAAAGATTTATCTGAAATAATTTTCCGTGATAAAACGCTTCTTCTATCAAGTGTGACATCGCAATACTAAAACATCATTGAATCAATTTTTGAATTTTATAAATATTCCACGTTATACGGGCGCTATATATATTTCATTCTCTACAATTTTGAATTAACGCGCGCAGATCGAAATATCACGTGGGCGATTTCGTTCCACGTGCCAAATGTTCGCGCGCGCATTCCCGCCATTTCATAGAACTCTTTGAAGATTCGTTGCGCGATGTTCAGAGTTTCATAACTATGATCACCATCTTCGTTACGCGTTAAATTTTCTTTTGTGTTGCGTTGCAGATATCAAACCATTGCAATGATCGCTAATATTGTACCCCGCCTTGATATTTTCAAGATTGAGATTCACAATATAATTATTAATTACTGACCAAGATTAAAGATTCAGATATATCATTGTTATCAATCATGAACCGAGACAAACTCTTATGTTTTACTTTCCTCTAGTCAATTCTTTAGATCATTCATAACTGATGGCACTAATACTGCCCATTGTAAATTGGCCGAATTGCCCGCTACTTAAAGAAGTTCAAATGGCTGTGTGATTGAAATCCAATCTGATCGATTCTGTGAAGATTGATTAAGTTTTAATTTTATGATTGTTTTAAGAATTGTTAGATTTTTGATAAACAACATCAGCATGAACAGAGCATTGAACTCGAATACCTACAAAGTAGCCCAGTTAGCTAGCTGCAGCCCATAATGCGAAGGATGCCACTACACCAAGCTATTCTGACGCGAGTGATATTATAAAGGAGCAGTTGATCGAAAATGTGACATACGACGACGACGACGACCAACGACCAAAAACCACCACCTATTTCAGATTTAACAGTACGCGTAAAGGTAGTATACACACAACCCCCACAAAACACGATCTCTGCTAACCTTTTCTCAATGCCTTTTTGTAAAACAAAAACGCGATTGGGAACAGGAAAAAATACATTTATCATGCGACTTATATCAAACATCCCAATCCACAAACTACATGACGTCATTATCATAGATAATGAAGAGCCCAGAGTTATATTAGCCGTATATTTACTGATAATTTCAAGTTGAGGAATCAACCTGACAAAGCTGCGCATGTACTATGATATATTATAGGATAATCAAACACCCTTAGGATACGTTTATATGAATTATCACACGAGCGAAGCGAGTGTGATAATTCGAATTATTGCTCGAGCCGAAGGCGAGTGCAATAATTAATTATCACCTCGAGCCGAAGGCGAGTGTAATATGATATAAACGTATCCTTAGGGTGTTGATTAATCTAATATATAACGTGAGAAACGGGCAGATACTTACACTGGTTTTTCCAATAAGAAAGCAAATTTAGAAGCCTTTATGGATATAAAATCCTTTAAACTAGAGCGCCTGAAATTGAATCTTGAAAATATCAAGCTTCAAGTGCCAGGAATTTTAGATTTAGATGGTGAAGAGTGGCTATGTATATTTTTGAATTTGCCCAAGAAAGTATGAATAAAAACATGTAAGTCCGGAATATCCATCAACTTTGATCCTATCTTTTGATTCAACAAGGTACTATAAAGTGATTGTCGATTGAAATGTACAACAACAAAATAGAAAATTTCCGTGTAAGTGTACTTATGCCGTAACGGACGCAAATGTTTCGGCAAATTGCGGTCGGTGTCATTTGTTTAAAATGTAAAGATGTAAGAAGGGAAAGGTGATTCAAACAAGCGAAATTACACCAAAGTGTACAACAAGTATACAAAACACCAAAACAAGAAACCTTAACGCCAAAGCAAGAGAATAAATTTGTATATGCTCGTGTATCGTTATTTATACAAGTAGTGAGGGTAAGTGGTCCTTGTGGCACGTGCGTGCGCGGCTCATATAACGACTACTGAGTATACATAAACTCATTAAATCAAAACAAGATAACATGATAATGTATTTACTGATGTATTGTAATGGAGTGAGAGCAAGTGGTCTTCAGGTTTTACTGGCACGTGCGCGCGCGGCTCATATAACGACTAAAGTGTACACATGAAACAAAAACAAGATAACGTAATATGTATACACCGGTGTATCGCAAGGGAGTGAGCATTAACTAAAACTCTAAAAGTCAGATTTAAATGATTTTACATAGGAGATAAATACTAATCACAAAATTCAAAAGTTTCGATTTTTGGGGTTTTATAATTTTTCAAAGGTGTGATAACTGTTCTTTGAGGGGTGTGATAACTGTACAGTTATCACACACCTGAAAAATATCACACCCCAAAATTTCGAAAATTTTAAAATCTTATGAAAATTATTAATTGACCCCGAAACCCCATTTTTGAAGCCGTTATATAACAAAAATTATCGGAGCAAGAATTATATAACGATCGTTATATAATAATGGTTAACACGCCACTGGATAAAATCAGCACTGGATATAATCGGCACTGGATAGAACTAGAGGTCACGTGATATGCCACGTAATATGTCACGTGATGTCATTATCACGTGACATCAGGGTAACTGCGTGCATACTAATGGTAACTGGGTGGATACTAATGGTAACTGGGTGGATACTAATGGTAACTGGGTGGATACTAATGGTAACTGGGTGGATACTAATGGTTACTGGGTGGATACTAATGGTAACTGGGTGGATACTAATGGTAACTGTGTGCATACTAATGGTAACTGGGTGGATACTAATGGTAACTGGGTGGATACTAATGGTAACTGGGTGGATACTAATGGTAACTGGATGGATACTAATGGTAACTGGGTGGATACTAATGTTAACTGGGTGGATACTGGTAACTGGGTGGATACTAATGGTAACTGGGTGGATACTAATGGTAACTGGGTGGATACTAATGGTAATTGAGTGGATACTAATGGTAACTGGGTGGATACTAATGGTAACTGGGTGGATACTAATGGTAACTGGGTGGATACTAATGGTAATTGAGAGGATACTAATGGTAACTGGGTGGATACTAATGGTAACTGGGTGGATACTAATGGTAACTGGGTGGATACTAATGAAACTGGGTGGATACTAATGGTAACTGGGTGGATACTAATGGTAACTGGGTGAATACTAATGGTAACTGGGTGGATACTAATGGTAACTGGGTGGATACTAATGGTAACTGGGTGGATACTAATGGTAACTGGGTGGATACTAATGGTAACTGGGTGGATACTAATGGTAACTGGGTGGATACTAATGGTAACTGGGTGGATACTAATGGTAACTGGGTGGATACTAATGGTAATTGAGAGGATACTAATGGTAACTGGGTGGATACTAATGGTAACTGGATGGATACTAATGGTAACTGGGTGGATACTAATGGTAACTGGGTGGATACTAATGGTAACTGGGTGGATACTAATGGTAACTGGGTGGATACTAATGGTAACTGGGTGGATACTAATGGTAACTGTGTGGATACTAATGGATACTCGGTGGATACTAATGGTAACTGGGTGGATACTAATGGTAACTTAGTATAGGGCTAATAAATACACCTCATTAATGCGAATGATATTTTTACGGAGCGGCAGGGGCTTGTAAGTGGTGGTAACTAATTTCTAAAATTCACATTTGTACACAGCTAGTCTGGATTTGGTAATAAATTTTATTTTGTGGATACTATTTCATTTAGTATCCACCCAGTTACCACTTAGTTACCATTTAGTTACCAACAGTTACCATTAGTTACCAAATTTGGGCTCCAGTATCCACGAAAATTGATTTTTTGCAAAGTGGTGGTAACTGATGGATACTAATTAGTCAGTGGATACTAATGGATACTAAATGGTAACTAACGGCAATTTTTAGTATCCGTGGAAACTGGGTGGATACTAAATGGTAACTGTTGGTAACTAATGGTAACTAGTGGATACTAATTTAGTATCCGCGGTGGATACTATTTATTGAAAAATAGACTACTGTATCCATTAGTATCCGTGGATACTAAATCTGAAATTTAGTATCCACCATAGTATCCACCCAGTATCCACCCAGTTACCACGGATACTAATGGTAACTAATGGATACTAATTTTCGCTGTGTTCCTTTGCTTTTATTTTGCCATGCAAGGAACAGCAATATTATTTTGAATCATAAGTGATAAATGACTGATTTTTTTAATTTTTTGTTTGTCTCGATTGTCCCAAATGTCCCAATTGTCCCAAAAACCAGGACCCAAACTCAATAAAAGCAAATTGGGACAATTGGGACAGTGACACTCCCCCAATATATAATCTGGTCATAACAGCCTGCTGCAGGCAAAAATTGTCAAGGTTTCAATCTGAATCCGCATCTAAGATCAATTTGGTGATGTATAATTTGATTACAACAGCTGCTCACAACCCCACTTTCAAACCAACAACCCCACAACCCCACTACAACCCCACAGCAGAAAAAGTGGCGGGGTTGCAACCCCGCCACAACCCCATTGTAGATCCCCCTACGTTCGCAAACGTCCTCATTGGCCAGATTCCCCCCTCCCCCTCTTTGCGGACCTCCTTTATGGATGGCCCCTTACATTCGAGATCATACGGCAAACATAGGATAGATTTTCTATTCCAACCTCTCATCCTCTCATTAACGCTAAAAAATTCCAAGGGAAAGGCCAGAAAAAAGTGTCAACATTAAAAACTAGACGGCTGAATTTATATAAAATGAAATTAGTTTTATGCAATGAGTAATAGTTTTTGTTAGATTATCTAATTGATCAATGAACAATAACAAGCGCCACAGAGATGATCGCACCTCACGAAATAAATGAGTAAATGACAGAGAGGGGTGTATTGAATTTCCACTGTCATTGTCAAGATTTAAAAGCTGTGAGGTGTGCTGTGGTTATGAAGGATTTTATACGGAATATATTGTGAATATGAAGGATGAGGGGTTGAGGTAAGGTCGTGATGGTGAGAAGGGGGATTTGAAAAGGGATTTGAGTTTTTGAGGACGCATTTGAGGGTGTGTGCCCAGGGATCTGGGCTTTTGCGGAGAGGTTGAGAACTGTGAGGGGCTGGAGGAGAGTGGAAGAGTTGGAGGAAAAGGACGCTCGGTGAGGAGGGAAGGAGTCGGAGTCAAAATGGAGGAGGAACGGGGAAGGGATATCGAGGGAGGAGGGAACGAAGACAGGGAGATGAGAGGGAGCAAAGAAGAGAAGAGCTGGAAGAAGGATGTATCTAGAGGAAAGAAAAAGAAAGTATCAGTTAAGGAGACAGGCGGAGAAGGCAGAGGAATGAGTGAGTGGAGGGCAAGGACGGGAAAAACTCGGTATTCAAACCTACCACCCCAACGGCCATATTTAGGTAGAATACCAGTGCAACGGACATATGAAATGTTATTTGCGAGCAGACGAGAACCATATAGCTCATTTCCAATGTATAGCAAATACAAGAGAGCAATGACAGTGATTGTATTGATATCAGGCGTAGATCAATATGGCTGATATGACGTGATTAGATATCAAGGGTTCAGCCAGAGGTATCAGATATAAATCTCCATGAAATCAATACTAGGTATGCCCTGATAAACGATAATTTGAATACTGATAGTCGAGCTGATAGTGAGCAATTCTAATAATTGAATTAATTCATTTCATTTTGATAAATCAAACATGATGTTTTATGATTGATCAAAATGAATTGAATTAAGTCAATTTATTGAATTGTTCAACCAGTAGCATTCAAGTATCAGTTATCAGGGCACACGCTAAGAATCAAACCAAATTTCAAGGCTCGGAATCTGCAGTAGCTGGAAATCCGAAGTAAAACGAAAAATCAATAAAGATGTAAACGCGAGAACTCCAGTCCCCGGAATCAGATCATTGCAAGTGATGTTCGGGACTGTTTCGCGTTGCAGCGTAAAAACTTAAATGAATACGTACTTGCTTACTTTGGACACATTCCAAATATTGAAGTACCTATCAAATGTACAAGTTATACAAAAGTACAAAATACCTGTTCGTAAAACGAATGTAGAGGATTCACGAGAAAATACGTTGACACAGTACAAGCCGCCATGTACATTGTGCAACTGTGAAGCGCGCGCGTCCAATAGGGATAGGTTTCAAAATCACGTGACCTTAGCGCGCGCGGGGTATTATCACGTTGCGTGTGTGTCAGTGTGGAATGTTCGAAGTACATTTTCTTGTTCCGATTCGTGGTTCTATTTCTATTGGCTGTCCGGTGTCCTCCATTTGTTTGATAAAAAAGGCGTTATCAAGGCGCTAAACCCCTGCCATAGTTACCTACGTAGTTCTTTCCTACAGAAAATTTCTCCCAAAAATCCAGCCTAGCTCTGGTTTTGATTTATTTGATGCCCAATAACAATGCTGTTACGAGCTGAGATCCATGTTCTTAAGAAGAAAAAGGTCGTTGTTTAAGCCGAAACTTTCGAATATTCTGTTATAATAACGTAATCATTAATTAGATTTGATTAATTCTGTCTAGTAGTTAGGATTATCTCAATTGGTTTTTAAATCTGCAATCCTTGTTCATCTTAGCCCATACATGATACTGTCGTCAGCCGTTCAGTTCTTTCAGTGTGGTTAACTCTTTGGTAAATAGAGTAGAGTCGTATTATAGGCTATTCATAGATTAAATTTGATCGATTCAAGAGTGAAACTGATCTTTTTTAATAGTATGTATCTATTCATAAACCTACTTGAGGTAAATGAGGTAAATTAATCTTGTGATAAATTTTCCCATCAAATCATGATCACTCGTTCTTTTATTCCAGCTGAATATGTCCCATTGGATCACACGCTGTGCAAAAACCATATAATAACCGTATTGTTGCTCCTTTCTCTGTATTGAAGACAAAGTAATCTCTGATTGACGCTCCAATCTGCAGTTCTGACTGAAGATTAATCACATTTTATAGAACAGTGCTGGAAATGAAGTCTCTTTCCCTCAGTAGCAGTATACTTTGTATGTGTTCATTTCTCACAAAACTTTTACCATTTCTCTCATCATATGATATTCCGGTGACTCATCCGCAAAATTAATGTGAGCAGATGCAGTTGTAAGAGGAAGCGCTTTTTTGCATGAACTGACCTTTTTATATAAGACTGATATATATAAAGCTACCCGCAGTGGACATTGATCATATCACACATAAGTTGTTCCCTTGCACGAGCTAATAAGACGGTGTACCCCCAGAACAGCTCTCGAGACACTGAGAGCAAGTAGTTTTGCTGCAATTCTTCCAAATATAGGGCGATTCCATTAAAGTGAGTTTGTGGAGCGAGACAGAGCGAGACAGGTGGATATCACCACCACCACCAGCTCGTATACTACTACTAGTACTCCTGCTGCACTCGAGCAGTAACCAGTATACCTGCTCCACTAGTAGTACACCACTACCCGTGTGAGACGTATTGCGTTCACCTTTCGGCGTGTGGGGGCAGACAATTTGTCATATAGCTAGATCACCACCTAGCTGCTGCTGCACACGCCGTAGTAGTAGGTATATTATACCTCCCACTCCGTCTTTCAAGTGTGTCACACACACACACACACACTCCAATCTCCCTCACTCGAATTGCTGCTTTGTTTCTACTCTGAGTCGTCTCCTGCTGCTACTGCTCCTTTATAAACTGCTCTGTCGTGACGGGGTTTATACAAGACTTCTTCAAGGGTTCCCTCTCCAGCAACCTGATGTACTGCCTTGTACCCTGCCTCTACATCGGAAGGTGAGTGATTTATCATATTTTATCTTATAAAGTCACTTTATCTTATAATGCGAGATACTTTCATAAAGTGTCAATGTCAATAGTTAATATGCCCATTCATGGTTTTTGTTCGAATTCGTGATACTATTAAATATGACACCACCTTCATAATACACCTTCATATATATGTTATCAACTTAGTTGTAATGATCGTAGTTTAGTCCATTAAGGCTTCAGTACTTCAATAGTATCAAAACCTCTGCGCTGTGGTTATAAACTTGAAACAATTCATTACTGCAGTGCTCTAGAAGTCTGTATTTGCCAAGGTACTGAAGCATATAGCGGGTATTATTTTCTGTTCCTACGTCACAACAATTTCACACCGTTATGAAACCACTTTCTCATGTTAGCACTTTAGAGAACACCGATTTTTCCCATAACTTATGCTCTCATGCCATCCTATCGCCTGGAGGAACGCCGACTTTCCTTTGGCGGACCTGAGCATGAGGCGGACTCGCTTTACCGGCTCATGAAGAATCTGATCAGGGAAGGATTGGGGTTGGGATGATGGTTAGGGTAAGTGTTAGAGTTATAGATATTAGTTAAGGTAGGGTGAGTCCGCCTTAGGTTCGCCGAAGTTAAGTCGGTGTTCCTCCAGACTGCCCCTACTAGAAGTACTAGAGTACTAGGTATATGAAAATTAGCAGAATATAGGAATATGAGACTTTTGTCGGCAGGTGACAGACCCTCTTGAGAATTCAGCGCTGCGCCGCGCTGCGCATTTTGTGTAAGTGCAAAAAATCAAGTATCAACATTTTCGGCTTTTTTGTCGAGCTAGGAAAGTGCAATGACATGCACACTTGAAGGAACTTGAGTTTACCTGATCACACTAAGATAATATAAATTTTATATGTTGAGGAATGATTTTTCCTGCTGATCTAGTGATGTTCACATTTTCCTGATTTTGAACTGTTCCCAAATAGGTTTGGATGCTAATTCCATTCGAGATATTGAAAGTTTAAAAAATTTAGCTGCATTTTCTGTCAGTTTTAATGACAAAATTTAAGACAGAAAAATAAATATCCAGGCCAGTCGACAAAAATGCTATTTTTTGCCATTTTCGCAACATAAATAAATTCAGCCCACTTAAGTTGGGATACCAAGACCAACGAAAGTCGTTTTTCAATCAATCAATCAACCTCGTGTCGATTTTGGTCTTAACAACACCGGAATAACTCTTCAGAGAGTTCTGGGGCCTCAAATTGGCTAAATCTTTGTACCTCAGCTCCTAAGATGTGATAAGAAGTGTCTCGATGTTTTCCGAGAAGAGCGGTACATATGTTCTGAGAGAGCTGGCGAGCACTGGAGGTCTGCCGTTCTCTCCGTTATCCCACAGGCACTGCGGTATCTTTGAAGGGGAGTGTTTATGCCAATAGGGTACCAGCTCCTCCAAAGCTAGCACTAATAACTGTGTTGTGAAATGGGATGTAGTGACTCGATGTAAGGAAACCATTGCTGCGCACACTCCGCCGATACGATAATGGCTTTATGGAAGAGCTCGGTACACGCCCATTAACTGCACTAGAAATAAGGTAGGTAATTTGCCATTCCGTATTACACTTGCCATTGCACCTGCATCCACTTATTCAGTAATGTCACATTGAAACTATTGATAAGTGGTCTCTGCTATATTAAAGCCTTCCCTCTGCGCTTTGCATTAGCTTCATGTAGCTCGCTTTGGTTCCCTTTATGTCTGCATGTTTTTGTTGTTGATGTGGGAGGTATTTTCTGTGAAATGAAACAGTTGGAAGTCGCTGCTGAGTACGCTTATCTGCCTTATCTGCCTAATTCATCGTCAGCAAGTTGAAACAATGATTGCGTTTATTAAACATTCCTGCTTCTTAACTCACTAACAATGAGCAGTGATAGCTCGTAAGTACCCAGTGATTGGGAGATCTAGCGTAGCATAATAATCTTAATAATGACATGTACTGATGGGCCTGGCTGACACTAAAGTGTGTCTATTGAAGCGGTGGAACGTGTGGAAGGCATGGTTCCACTGTTTTATCGGCGCCCTGTGAAACTATTTGGGTGCTAATCGCCAATATATCTCCCTATACGATATGATATTATTTTGCCACATATATGCGAGCTGCACCAGTGACCACCAAGTCACATGAGTTCATGCTCTGGCTACAGCAGCTGTTATACGGGTCCACTTTACTCCAATCATGCGCTGCATTCTAGGAAAAGCAGTGCTAATTTCGCTATTAATTCCTAGTAGTTGCCTGTGTTATGCAGTGCTGCCAGTACTGGACGTTTAGGCGGTGGCTCGATCTCCCACACTAGCTAACCTTAGCAATGAGCATGGAATGTTTTGCTCATGTCTCAGTTACTTCTTCCATGTCGTTGGAGACACCAATCATGTTTTTGCTTCTGATTGTTCGATGATGATAATTAGGTAATTGCCTTTTACTGATGAACTGGTTGTGGTTGTGTAAGCCACAATGATGCACTCATTAGATGATTGATTTCTAACCTATGCAATAATTCACTTATCATTCGAACACTTTTTTGACAGACGCCCTGAAAAGCAACAATAATGGGTAACAACCGCCAACTGGTGTAGTAAAAAAGTCTGCTTGCAGCTTTTCAGCTTGCTCAGCAACAACGATCCTGCATAGCAACAAGGAGCTTGTGTAGCAACAGTGAGATTGCGCTGCAACAATGCGCATGCGTAGCCACAGTGAGTTTTTGTAACAGTGAATTGGTGTAGCAACGGTGAGTTGGTGTAGCAACGGTAAGCTGGTGTATCATCAGTGAGTTTTCATGGCAACAGTTAGTTCGCGTAGCAACATTCACCTTGCATAGCAACAGTGAAAATGCGTAACAACAATGAACATGCGAATGAACAATGAATATGTGTAGCAACAGTGAGTTTGCGTGGCAACAGTGAGCTGGCGTAGCAACAATGAACCTGCTTAGCAACAGTGAGCTGGCGTAGTTGCGTAGCAACATTCAGAGCCTTGTGTAGGTAGTCAGTACTTCAGTAGTAGGATGTGTAGCAGTCCTCAAAAGTCGTTCCATCAGATAATAGCCATACCATATATATTAAATGATGGGTGTGCCGAGTGCTTGTATTCATTTTGAAATTCTAAGCTGGACTAAGAACAATTGCAGGTTAACGAAGTGTCTCAGACTGTCATTAGCTGTGTTTCATGGCAATTACCATGGTAAATTACCTGTATATGTCAAGCTCAATGACTGGGTTAGTGACTTAATCAAAACATGCGGACCTGAAAACCGAACACATCCATTGTTGGTGTAGTTTTAGATTTTGTATTGTAGGTCGAGTGCCGTACCTATCTCATTATGAAATATGCTGTTCCGTCAGTTCATGTTTTTCTGTAACACTTTACTTACTGATGGCGTGCAATAAGAGGCGTACAATAAGAGGCTAATTATAGGGTTTATATTGTAAACAAACTGCAATTACTTTTCAGATTTGACATTTGAAATTTCGAATCAATTAGGGCAATAACCAAATGTTGCATTTTATACATCAATTTGAATCATTGATTTGTAAATAATTCTGGATAGCCTTCGTTTAAATCGACAGTTCGTGACTAATTTACTAAGTTTGAATTAACCAGTTGACAGCGTCGTGCAGCATTTCTCGGCTGGTGTTCAGCTGCTGCAGCGAAACTAAAGATTTATTTATCCATTCCACGTCCTCCACGTTAATCATCCCATGAAGAAGCCAGCAGCTTTAGTATAATTTCTGCTGGACATTCAGTGGTTGCTCCAGCAGAGCACTGAGCTTGTAGTTAGGTCCTGGATTGATTGTCATTTTCATACACTGTACATGGGTTTCCCATTAATGCAAGGGCTCGCATTATTAGAAATATTTAATCATAATGCGCGTCTTTAAAAGTGAAGTTATCTGTCTAATATGCTGACATTATGCTTCGCAGTATACACCTTCTTCAGATGACATGAGTGCAGTCAATGTTATTAAAAAAGAAAAACGATTTTGTGATTTTGCACGTGCTGTGTCTGCGTGTTTTTTTAACATAGGTCTGAAGATAAATTGTCTGCAATTGTTGTGATTCATGGGCTTCTTATTAGAGCGTTAGATACTTATAAATTAAATAGTTTAGAAACCAATTGCAGTCAGGACCTTCATTCATGACGGAATTGGTGGCGCTACTGGACCATCCACTGACAAGAGCCCCTCTACTTTTGTTTGATAAATCAAGTTTTGTTTTTTCTCGGAAACTACTTTCTCAAATTTTGGTGTATATGTATGTTTGCCATTCATATAAAGATTGAATTCTCAGATCATCACGTATTGGTAATAATTCATGACTCCAACGTGACAGTCCACACACACACACACACACATGATCGACAGCCCCATTTGAGGAGTTAATTAATCGCTTTAGGTTACATACCTGCAAAGATTATGTCATTTCTCATATGCCATGAAATACTATAGTCAGAGATACTGCTATATATTTGCCACATGACTCTGCCTACTTCCACCCACAACGAGAATACAATACCTCCGACCCACCTTGGTAGGTACCAACTCACTGAGCCCTCCCAACTCACAGAGCTTCTACCTACTACTACCTTACTACTGCTACAACTTCTAGTAATACATAAGATAATTTGCATCGAGTCCTAACGACTCTTCCTAATACCGTGCTGTAAGTTCAGGGGTCCCCGGCCTCTTACCATGCAGTCAATCAGTCATGTTAACCTCCTCTTTGATGCTCAGGATGGTCTGCACTCTGTACGTTACACTAGTAGATGGTCTACCAATCCTGTCTTTGTGTATATTGTTATGGAGCTTTATAACCTTCGTCACAGCGGGGTGTACTGAACATATCACGTAATATGGTGTGTGTATTGACATATTATGGTGAAATGCTCAATCTCAGATGATTGCATTTATAAGCGACCCAACAATAGTAGACTGGCCTTCAATTTCTGATGAAACTTCCCTGTTATGCGTCACATATGGAGAGTTAGGTTATTAGGTTAATGTTCAATAACCTAGGAGATTCTGACAGGCATGTTCGACGAGATCGCATTGAAGCCTTGATCTGATTGCCTTGTGGGATTGTGATTGAACTCATCAGAATGCCTGCGCATGTTTCCAGGATTGTTTGCCAATCGGCCAGATTGGGGGAATTCCATTGATCGCTGGCTCTGAATAGCAACACGTCATTCCATTCTAACAGAGCTTATACTCTTATTTCAACAGACGGTTTTATTATACCTTAAGTCTAGTGGGGTAGAGGAAACCTGAACATTTCCTTGTGATTTGGATTGATTGCGGATTTTTATCTACGACAAGAGTTTGAATGATCACTGTTACTACGACAGAATCACGAAACATGGTTTATAAACAATAATCAGGAGCTCATATTATAATACGGTTGCTGGAAATATGATTTTACAGCTTGTGTATATTACAGTAATTTTCACCTAATAACTGTACAAAATGTGCACGCACGAGCAGTTTAAGGAAACCAACTAGTAGGAATTGGTTTGCGGCATTTACAATTTCCCCGTGTTTATACCACTTTTCATGTTTGCCTTCTATTGGGTCACCGTGTTTGGAGATAGAACCCATTCGCCACCGTGTTTAATAGAGCCCATTTTGTCTAGTTGACCATCTGTTGAATGAGAACCGCGTATCTCTCTGTGGCAGTTTATTGAAATTCTGTAACAATTTAAACTCCGACAATAGTTGCTGATATGATAGTATGATTATCAGTTTCTTGGTTTTTCTGAAGAGATACTGTGGTGCTTACTACTTTGCAGTCATCATTAAACAGATTATTTTTGTTTTACCAACTGTTACTGGTCCATAAAAGCTGATCTCTCAGCATCCCTTCCGACTAAGGGAGCACTTCAAGTTCACTGAAAACAGCTGCAGCCACTTTCTTGAAGGCAACTGCTGATAACAAGCTGATAACAACTCCATATCTTCAACAGCTGGTGTTATGTTAGCGGGGGATCACTGGAAGCTCCTGAGGAGATACTGTGATGCTTACAAGCTCAAGTTCCGGTAAAGTCAAATTCAATAGTTTTGATATTATGGTTTTTGCTGTATGGGGGAATATCATCATTACAATCTATGATTACTTGCAATATAACAACTTCATAATCTTTAAGTTAGACATAATTTGAAAAGAACATGGCCGTTAAATTGAAATATATGTGATTTATCAAATTTGTTAGATTTTTTTCAATCAACAGTAAAGCTCATGATAGCTCAAAGGCACCCAGATTATAGTTCAGCCTTCACCCTATTTGACTACACTGTAGCACTATCACCACAGAAAATTCTATGACCATCTTCGTCTTGGGGAAAGTATGTATATAATTGTATCATAACTTTCTTTTTTCTACGTTTGATGAGAATAGCATGCGACAAATTGGTACCATTCCAACTTGCCTCTCCTAGTTTGTAGGTACTTGCCCAAACGTTATTGTATGTAAGGAGTCACTTGCTACACCACCTTCCAGATAACAACATAACAAAATGTTCATCTTATAAGTTATACAACACTTTCTCGTAAATTTATCTGGTAGTTGCATTGTTCATCAAAGTAGAACAAATATAATATGATGCTTGCAAACATGTTTATATTTTATAAGACTGCCCAGATAAAACGTTGTGGAATTCCACAATTCAGCTGTTCCCTCATAATTTTGATTGTTAAATCTCCCTCACTGTGATGGTATAACATAGTCACTTGACTTTGTTTACTTTGTCATAAGAAATGTAAAGATTATATTTGTCCTTAGTTGTTCGTCATTTGTTATTTTATTTGTTGACGCTGCGGCTGGTTTGGGTGCCACAAAAGATATTCAAATGTACTCTATTCATATAAGACTCATGATGGGAATTTGAGTTCAAATTTGTCAAAAAAGTGTGTGGTGCTTTACAGTTATTTTATCCACTTCTTTTTGAACTAATTTAGTTTTTATTCGCTTTTTATTGTATATCCAAATTGCAATGTTTCTAAATTGGTCTTTATATAAAAATCCTTCATGCAAATGATTAGGAATCAAACTCAAGGAATTCGGATTTAATCCTTATCTAATAATAACTATTCCTTTGTGATTCGTGTACAATTCTAACCCTCTAATATTTAACTTTTGAAAACATTCATAAAATTACATGGAATTATGGATCTATTCATCTGTTCTTTTTATCGATAATCTTATAGGTAAAACCTTGGAATATATTTATGCAGTTCAGAACTATTCTCATTTTCAGACAAAATTTTCTACGTTCGTGGATTATGCTATCAAATTATCCTGAACATTCAGAACGAAAATATAAAAAGTCCTATCAAAATATGAAATTTTGAAGTCCAACAGGGTTTAATTGTGTACTAGTTGGAGACAGAGTTCGACTTTAGGGCCTTTAGAACAGTTCACACTTCACAGACGAACGGAAATCTTAGATTGCTAAAATAACAATTCCCTTTTAAGACCCTGCTGCCAGAGTGCTAGAGTTGCATTTTCTGAGTAAAATAAAAGTGGAAGTTCACATAAACAACTTTTCGTTTGTTGTTGTATAACATAATATTGATATTCATTATTCATCGAACATCCCTGGAAGCGTTATCGTTGATACTACAAACAGGAACTAGTCAAATCATATCAAGGTGAAACAAGCGGAACAACTCGAAACCACCCCGAACCAACCCAAAAACCACTCCGAATCAAGCCGAAATGATCCGAAACAAGCGAATCAACCCGAAACAAGCGAAACAACCCGGGTTGTTCCGTTTGTTTCTGCTTGTTTCGGCTCGACTCGGCTGGTTTCTGCTCGTAGTATCGACGGAAGCGGTATTGCCACCAAAAATACCTCATGCATTGCCGTTGCACTTTGTCTCAATATGGTTCGTACTCCAAACTCTTTTACTTATCTTCTAATAGATCCGAGTTGGTCCAGTTTGAAATTCTGGCTTATACTCAATACGTCAATATTATCCTGCTTTATACCCAAGAATATCCTCCATTACATTATGATGCAGGACTGCAGGAGTAATTCTGGAGACAAGATTGATTAATCTGACTGTCCTCATCTTCTACGAAAAATCGAGCGCAGACATTTACAAGACATTTCAATTTAATGTGAATTAGTCAATTATAATTCTCCATAACAGTTCATGCTCATACCTAACTTCGAGCACAACTCTAACCAGGAATACACAGTGAAATTACAAGGATCATGCTGCCATGTTATATTTTGAAATGTACTCTAGCTTATCTAGTATTGGCTTTCGTAACCACAATCCACGCAATTTTAGGCTCCGTATCGTTCATCGTGGCATATATTCTGATATAATGTGTAACAAATAGTGGTTTACCCGACAAAATACCTCATCAGTCATCAGGTCGTGGTATAGATTAAAGCGAGCACTTATCGGCACTGTTGCAAAGTTACAAGTAACTTTGCACATCCTTCAGTTGCTTATATTCTGCTGGACAAGGTCTCCGCAGAATTCCAGAGTGGCCTATTCTCTTATCATCCTATTGCACACGGCCAATAGTGCCAGAGTGGCCTATTCTCATATCATCCTATTGCACACGGCCAATAGTGCCAGAGTGGCCTATTCTCTCATTCTCCTATTGCACACGGCCAATAGTATCAGAGTGGCCTATTCTCTCATTCTCACCTATTGCACGCGGCCAATATTCTCCTATTGCACACGGCCAATATTCTCCTATTGCACACGGCCAATACTGCCAGAGTGGCCTATTCTCTCATTCTCTCCTATTGCACACGGCCAA
This sequence comes from Beroe forskalii, assembly GCA_011033025.1. Classification (NCBI taxonomy): domain Eukaryota; kingdom Metazoa; phylum Ctenophora; class Nuda; order Beroida; family Beroidae; genus Beroe; species Beroe forskalii. Next base: position 253,170 of record WFMF01000090.1, on the reverse strand, counting down.
TAGTGCCAGAGTGGCCAATTCTCTCATTCTCTCCTATTGCACACGGCTAATAGTGCCAGAGTGGCCTATTCTCTCATTCTCCTATTGCACACGGCCAATAGTATCAGAGTGGCCTATTCTCTTATCATCCTATTGCACACGGCCAATAGTTCCAGGGTGGCCTATTCTCATATCATCCTATTGCACACGGCCAATAGTGCCAGAGTGGCCTATTCTCTCATCATCCTTTTGCACACGGCCAATAGTATCAGAGTGGCCTATTCTCTCATTCTCACCTATTGCACGCGACCAATAGTGCCAGAGTGGCCTATTCTCTTATCATCCTATTGCTCGCGGCCAATAGTATCAGAGTGGCCTATTCTCTCATTCTCACCTATTGCACGCGGCCAATAGTATCAGAGTGGCCTATTCTCTCATCATCCTTTTGCACACGGCCAATAGTATCAGAGTGGCCTATTCTCTCATTCTCACCTATTGCACGCGGCCAATAGTGCCAGAGTGGCCTATTCTCTTATCATCCTATTGCTCGCGGCCAATAGTATCAGAGTGGCCTATTCTCTCATTCTAACCTATTGCACGCGGCCAATAGTGCCAGAGTTGCCTATTCTCTTATCATCCTATTGCACACGGCCAATAGTGCCAGAGTGGCCTATTCTCTTATCATCCTATTGCTCGCGGCCAATAGTATCAGAGTGGCCTATTCTCTCATTCTCACCTATTGCATGCGGCCAATAGTGCAAGAGTGGCCTATTCTCTTATTCTCCTATTGCACATGGCCAACTTTGCAGCCGCTATGAAAGTTCCGTCGCTAGGAGGTCTGTTGCACACGACGAGCATGAATTCCGGGCTTTTGTCGCGCATATCGTCGGTGCTTGACCAACAGCTCCTGAACCACCGCTTCATCATTATCTGGGAAGTAGTGAGGTATATTGCACACGTTCTCAGGACTATAGTCCACGTAACCTGGTGGTGGTATGTGACGACCCCACTCATCACACGAGAACTACTCCCTAGTTCCATCACACGATCTGAGAACTACTCCCTAGTTCCATCACACGATCTGAGCGCTACTCCCTAGTTCCATCACACGATCTGAGAACTACTCCCTAGTTACATCACACGATCTGAGCGCTACTCCCTAGTTCCATCACACGATCTTAGAACTACTCCCTAGTTCCATCACACGATCTAAGAACTACTCCCTAGTTCCATCACACGATCTAAGAACTACTCCCTAGTTCCATCACACGATCTGAGAACTACTCCCTAGTTCCATCACACGATCTGAGAACTACTCCCCTAGTTCCATCACACGATCTGAGAACTACTCCCTAGTTCCATCTACACACGATCTGAGAACTACTCCCTAGTTCCATCACACGATCTCCAGAACTGAACTCCCTAGTTCCATCACACGATCTAGAACTACTCCCTAGTTCCATCACACGATCTAAGAACCTCCCCCTAGTTCCATCACACGATCTGAGAACTACTCCCTAGTTCCATCACACGATCTGAGAACTACTCCTAGTTCCATCACACGATCTGAGAACTACTCCCTAGTTCCATCACACGATCTGAGCGCTACTCCCTCTGAGTTCCATCACGATCTTAGAACTCCCTAGTTTCCATCACACGATCTGAGGCTTACTCCCTAGTTCCATCACACGATCTGAGAACTACTCCCTAGTTCCATCACACGATCTGAGAACTACTCCCTAGTTCCATCACACGATCTGAGAACTACTCCCTAGTTCCATCACACGATCTGAGAACTACTCCCTAGTTCCATCACACGATCTGAGAACTACTCCTAGTTCCATACTCCCTAGTTCCATCACACGATCTGAGAACTACTCCCTAGTTCCATCACACGATCAACCCTAGTTCCATCACGATCTGAGAACTACTCCCTAGTTCCATCACACGATCTGAGAACTACTCCCTAGTTCCATCACACACCTAGTTCCATCACACGATCTGAGAACTACACTCCCTAGTTCCATCACACGATCTGAGAACTACTCCCTAGTTCCATCACACGATCTGAGAACTACTCCCTAGTTCCATCACACGATCTGAGAACTATCCCTAGTTCCATCAACTACTCCTAGTTCCATCACACGATCTAAGAACTACTCCCTAGTTCCATCACACGATCTGAGAACTACTCCCTAGTTCCATCACACCTAGTTCCATCACGATCTGAGAACTACTCCCTAGTTCCATCACACGATCTGAGAACTACTCCCTAGTTCCATCACACGATCTGAGAACTACTCCCTAGTTCCATCTGAGAACTACTCCTACCATCACACGATCTGAGAACTACTCCCTAGTTCCATCACACGATCTGAGAACTACTCCCTAGTTCCATCACACGATCTGAGAACTACTCCCTAGTTCCATCACACGATCTGAGAACTACTCCCTAGTTCCATCACACGATCTGAGAACTACTCCCTAGTTCCATCACACGATCTGAGAACTACTCCCTAGTTCCATCACACGATCTGAGAACTACTCCTAGTTCCATCACACGATCTGAGAACTACTCCTAGTTCCATCACACGATCTGAGAACTATAACTCCCTAGTTCCATCACACGATCTGAGAACTACTCCCTAGTTCCATCACACGATCTGAGAACTACTCCCTAGTTACATCACACGACCTGAGAACTACTCCCTAGTTCCATCACACGATCTGAGAACTACTCCCTAGTTCCATCACACGATCTAAGAACTACTCCCTAGTTCCATCACACGATCTGAGAACTACTCCCTAGTTCCATCACACGATCTAAGAACTACTCCCTAGTTCCATCACACGATCTGAGAACTACTCCCTAGTTCCATCACACGATCTGAGAACTACTCCCTAGTTCCATCACACGATCTGAGAACTACTCCCTAGTTCCATCACACGATCTGAGAACTACTCCCTAGTTCCATCACACGATCTGAGAACTACTCCCTAGTTCCATCACACGATCTGAGAACTACTCCCTAGTTCCCCGCTACTCCCTAGTTCCCCGCTACTTCGCTACCTGAACAATGCCGGACTTTGGCTCTGAAGCTCTGAGTGGAGCTCACACAGACTACTCCCACTCGGCACTCACAACGTGCTGCTGGAGGCTTTCTTCTACTTCTTATTATTACTCAACACAACTACCTGTACAGTGTAGCAGCAACAACCATCATCATTTGTTCTGAGAGGCTCGATTGTTCGTTGGATGTTGTATCATATAATGGTATGTCGTCCAATTTCATGTCATTTTCATCTTGAGCAGCTCCGTTGTTGTTCCAATTACAGTTCCGTATCAAGGCTCATGCGACATTACCATGAGCGTCTTGTCTTTGATATGTAATGGAGATGGATCTTGTTGGCAAATGATAATTATTTGCGTTTAAATACAGGCAAATATTAGAATAAGATCAAATATTTTTGATAAATTGCAGAGCAAGTCAACAAAGACGGCCGGCAAACTCGAATTCCAGATAATATCTGCTGAACTATTGAATCTATGAATTTGCCTCCCTTTCATAATACGATAATCGTACAGACGCCGATTACTGCTCGTTACAGGCATTACTATCGATGCCCATATAATAACATAAATATTATTTACATGCTTCACCGCCATTTCCCGAGCTGAATCGTGGATATTTCATGATTTGGCCGCCCTGCGAGGCACTAATTTGACAAATTTAATCCTCACTGTTGAAATGAAGGTCTCTGTTCGCGTGACGGCGATCTGCTGCTGCCACAGCTGCAGTACAAAGACATAGTATTGTGTAGTGCACTAATTCAAACGTCCAATTATTGTCTTATCTGGAGTAGCGAGGTTCCCTGGTCCGCGGCCTCCTAATAAACATGATTTGTTGCGGTAGTTACTCGTAAGTAGGAGCTGGTTCCTTTGCTTATTACTGGCAGACTCCACACAAGGTATCAAAGCCATGTCTTACTGCCTTGTGTCTTCCGTATAAAGATCTGATCTGCTTGCTGCCTTGTTTCTGTTTACTTCTCCATTTGCATCTTTACATCCTTCCGTTCATGTCTCACGAGCACAATTTATACGACCATTAGAAAGTTAGAATCACTACGAAACATATAGCGCCCGGCCCGTGCCATTGATCTTTATTAGTTTATTGTGCCCGGCACGTTTTACCTTTTGAAGCAACATATCTCATAGGCTCTCTGGAATGTGATCATTCACAGATCAATGTTTGTTCGGAAATGGGCGTGAATTTGGGTTTAAGTGAAGACTGTAAATTATCATTGAATGCGCAGTATTGTTAAAAGACAGGAACTCGTATTAACATTATTGCCTGTACAGGAGGAATGAATAATACGTGCAATATACTCCGGCGAACCTATGAAATTTGTGTAAGCAAGTAAGGTAAACGGTAAGTTGTAGTGGAAGCTTTGCACAGAATGTTAGGAAATGGGAAATATAACGGTTTGGCGCCAATCACCTGCACACGAATGCTGTCTATCCTCTGGGAAGGGAACAATTGCTCCCGAAATGGTTTGCATTTGCCATTGTTAAATATTGCTTACAGAGGCATGGGTACAGTGTAAAGGGAGCTATTTGCAGCTCTATCGTTCTCTATTTAGCTAGTTCAAAACACTGTGCTTGGTATTATTATTATCCTTCACGGATGGACGGTCACCAAATTTCCTGTATTTAACCGATTTAATTTGCTTAGATGAAAACATATATTTTCCAGAAAATATAGATTAGCAGAAAATATTGATTAGCAGAAAAACCCCGCTATCAAAACCTGCAATGTATTGCCTATCAAGTCTTTAATGGGCTCAACTCCACTGTTAGGGAAACTCGAATAAGTCAGTCATAGCTTTCCGAGCAAGATGATAATATCGTGAAAACGCATTCCGGCTCCCATGAGTCCAAGGCTCTGGGGGAATTTAATTCAGTGATATGATGTTTTGCCGTCTGTATTTATTCGTATATTATAGGGAAATATTACTCTCACTCCTTAGCCAAAACCATTATGGTATTCAACCACCATACTTTTGTTATCGTATGCTAACATGCCGGTGTACTTTTCATTTTTATAATCTACGACAATTTCAGGAAATACATGATTAAAATTATACGTAGATGGAAAGAATTTAGTGGCGGTTAGGTTTCAGTCATATATTAAGCATCTAAGATTTCTTTGGTCGCAGTACAATTTTGGTAGTAGTAAGATAGTCCCATAGTCTGTGTATGGTCGCGAATGTGGATACTGACCAATGGTCGGAAAGGGCCTGCTTCTTAGTACAACTTCTTTAGTCTAGGGGTTGTGAAATATGGTATACATGAGGTTCTTAAACGATCTGTTAATTAATTTTATTGGCTTCAATCAGTCTTAAACATGTTTATTCACATTCTTTTTTGTATTAGGACTGAGAACAGTGATATCCTGTTTCACTTATTAAGCCATAGGCATCAATGGATATTGTACTAAACATATGGTTTCAAATTGTGAAGTTACGTTGTAACAATGTTACATTAACAATTGTTGTAATATTTAAGTATTGATAATGCCTTATCATTAGGATCATATCATTAGGATCAAGTTCAGATCGCACATTCACATTCTAATCTATAACAGTGCATATTGTTCAGCTGATATCAGAGGCTCGTGCTCGTTTATTTAGTCAAGTTTGTGCAATCCGTTTATTCGGCACAATTTGCGAAAAATTCGCCATTATCTAAATTTTTTCCCTCCCCATTGGCCTTTTTGTATATACAAAAAGTATTAGCAGAGATCGGTCTGGGAGAGAAATAGGATATGTGTATATGAGGTCCAGGTTTGCAATACAACTACTGTAATTTCTGGAAAGTGCCCGGATTGCTCCTTTATAATATCAGTCGAAAATGTCCTCCGTCCCTCCGTCCTCGTCCCGTCCGTCCCCCCCAATCACAAAATCTTCAAAATAACGAATTTCATGGAGCTGTCGGTTGTCAAAAGTATAAATCTTATATCTGGCCCATCCGTGCCGCATGCTCGAACTCCTAAATTATGATAAGTTCTAAATTTAATTATGCTGTTGAAGAATTCGTGTCTTAAGAATCTAAAATCTTAGGTGTGAGTTGGGCGGTGGATTGGAGGAAAAGGCTTCGATTTTGTTCTAGGTTTGTACCAAACTGCATAACTAATAGGCTTTCTGCTGGATTCGACTAAGTTTGAGAAATACTATTGCCTGTGAAAGACGAGCATTGCTTTTTGGAACGAGAGACAGCATTGAAACAGAAAACAAAAGCACGAGATTTTAAAATCATATGAAAGGTGATATCAACTTAGTATAAACATTCAAGAAAATACATCGCGTGAATAAACGGTGACACAATTTGATGCGAAACGTAAACCAATCCAACAAAATGGCGCGAAATCTACAACGAAATGAGTACAACAACGAACGCGCGCGCAAGAATTTTGGCACGTGCCAATTTGTGTTCTCGGTGGTCGCGCGCAGCAGCAGCACGCATCGGAACAATATTTATATTTCATACTCTTATTACTTTATAACGACTGCGTTTTGTATCATCTTATTATGATGCTAAGGCTACATCAAGCACCGCGGGGGAGGGAAATTAAGCGCCTGCACACGGCCTATACGGGAACAACAATAATTGTGTCAATGTGTCGGTGCAGGCGCAATTCTTGTTAAACTTTATTCAGCTGTTATTCGTCGATACTTAAAGCAGGTACCACTCGAAACCACCCAAACCCAACTCGAACCCACCTGATTTAGACTCGAAAACATCCGAATCTACCCGAAACCACCAAACCCACCTGAAACCACCCGTAACCATCCTAACCCACCTGAATGCATTCAAAGCCACTTGAAACTTCGCTTTTTCAATAGTTTTTTACTCAAAATTGCCCGAACCCACCCCGAACCTTACCCGAAACGAGCACATACTTTGCTCAGATAGGAACCACCCGAAACCAGCCTAAATTCAGTGTTTGGCTGGTTAAGGGTTAGGAATGGCCCCAACCTAACCCCAACCCAGTTAGGGTTACGGTTATGATGAGTGCTATGGTTATGGTAAGCTGGTTAGGGTTCGGTGGGTTCTGCAGCGGGTTTGGGTGGAACCACCCGAAACCACCTGAACCCACCAGAACCCACCCGAAACAAGTGGAACCAGGCGAACCCACCCAAAGTATGAGTTTTGAGTTGGGTTCGGTTAGTTCCATGTAGGTTTGGTGGTTTCGGGTGGGTTCGAGGCTAAATCTGGTGGATTCGTGCTTAATTAGGGCGGTTGGTTCCTGCTTTTAGTATCGACGGCTGCTATTTATTGCCGAGGTCCACAACACTTTGAAATAAAACACACAAGTTGTGTTAGATTTAATTCTCAAATCCGGTTTAATTCATCGACTGCTTAAAAAATCTGGAGAATTGGGTCCCTTTAAAAACCGTAAAACGTGCACTTGTAGCAACTATGAAGAAGTCAGTATTCCTTCTCATCAAAATATTCCTTTGGTATTGCGATAAATTTAAGAAAATTGTTAATATTGGTCAATCACCCTACGAAGATACTTAAAATTCTGTAACAAAAACTCTTGCATTTTTCCCGAAAAATGCTTCGAAACTTTATTAATGGATGGCAATAATGAATCCAAATTGTTTCTCCGGAAGCCAGAATTTAGATTCTCCTTTAGGAGAGATTTGATAATTTTGACATGAAGGATGTCGCTCTTCGTCAAAGAGTCTGTAGTATGTCACTGGCATGATGCTAATAACCTTGCACTAACTACTTTTTTAAACGTTGCTATATTTCAAAACACTAGTTTGAAATTACTGACTAACAACAAGTTAATTTTCCTGGACATAAGACCTAAAACATACTCCATATTTACAATAATAATAACACGGCCAAGGGGGACCAGGAGCCTCAAATCCTTCCTATCGAGATGCATTATTGATTGGGACTCTGTTCAGAGCCACACGTGTCATTTTATGTTGTTATGTTGTTGAAATCACCCGGGCGGCGGGGAAGTGACAAGTATCCGTGGAGCCAAGGAACGGCGTCTTCTGCAGAGACATGAGGGCCATCTTCAGACATATCTTGTGAGTATATAATTGATAATGATAAGCTAATAGGTCTGTCTGAGAGGTTTATGTGTAGTTCATTTCCGAAATTTATGACGAAAATGGTCAATATAGTGGGTTATTATTCTGCCTTTTTAGATATCAATAAATTTCTAATATCAACTAGCACTATATCTCATAGTTACTGTTCGTGTGCCAAACAATCTGTGATTTCATATCGTTGCTCTGCTTTACCACTTTTTCTTCATAATTATGAAGTGTCACAGTCAACTAAGAGGAATTTAATAATTAAAGGACGTCTGAATAATTCGCATATAATCTTACAATGTACGGATAATCACCAATCATTCTATGAGTATAGCTTAAATTACCAAAGTCAAATTCGTATATTTTCATCTTCGCGATTGCATGTGCCATTTTACTATTTTAGAAGGAATTACAGATTTTCTAATATTCAGGATATCTTAAACTCTCTTGAGTAGGTGCTGAATTTGAATTTGAATTAGTCTTTTTGAATTAGTCTTTTGTCCCATGCCCTTGTTATGGGCAGCATTAGAGGAAAAGTTAAATAAATCCCCAAAGCTAAATCCCGAACAGGACTCAGCACAGTGATTTCTGTACTGAGTCCATGCGGCAGTGTTTCCATTTTCATTTAGACGCACAAAGATTTTAGATAGACGGTCGCAGCACGACTTTTAATCATTATGTCGTCATTGGAAAGTGTATTAACACTACAGATTTCAGTTAAATATGGCATAATTGACCCGGACGTATCATGATTTCGATAATAGCTTACTAACCTCGAAAACTTAGATCTGTGATTCGCTGTCTAAATCGTGCTCTGTTTCTGATTTTTGCACAACACGAAGCCGTTTTTGATTGATTCAAATTCGATTTTGAATTGGAGTAACATAATTCATATGTTGCCACTGAATGTTAATTTTGATAAATTGATTTTAAAAATCGCAGTCTTTCTTTGGCCGGTGAAAGGCTGAAAGCTGACAAGTCAGTGGTTTCTGGGGGTTATAAGCCCCTCTTCATGGTGATTGGTGTGTTTTTGCCTCCTAATTCATGTCACTCTGACTGCCATGTCTTTGGATTCTGTCACGGCAAAATGGATTGGAGGCAGGTCTTTGCCGCGTGCATAAAGGCAAATTTTAGCCATAACCAACAGTTCCTTGATCACGTATCCGGGCTTCTTTGACGCGTCAAGTGGCATACCCAGAGATTAATGGTCTAGAAATTAGAATAACACGCTGCTCAGACTTACGACACCATCATATAGTTCAAACAGTGAATTGGTGACATGGATCCGGGTATTTTCTCCTGCAACACCTTAGTATCGTGCCATGTGCGTCTGTATATTTTGAGGATATTATATTGTCATTAATTACCCGGTATACATGATCTCTTTGATTGATCCTCCCCTCTTTTTCGGGAGGCCTGGTGGTGACCTCAGCACTGCTGAATAGTGTGCCTGGGTGACGTTAAATTTCCACGTCAACCTCCCCATAAGTCCTCTAATTGTTATTTTTCGAATATTCTTCTTGTATATTCCAGTGCATAGCTTGGTGTTGCTGTTGCTTGGTATTTCCGAGGCAGACTATCGCCCTGGTTTTGTTATGATGAGTAAAAACACCTCGGCAACGTCTCTCTTTAGCTTTTTCTTCGGAGGAAGTCAGCCCACGTCCTATGATGGAAGGTTAGAAACTGGAGGTCTTGCTTCCATCTTACCTAAAGCTTATGATAGTGTACTGTGTAGCAACCCTGCCTATGTAATGATGCCATATCCCAGGGTATTATTGCCGGATGAGTTAATGATGAATAAATACAAGCCCTGCTTATGGCAAGTGGTTGCACAATGTGGCATCATTGACGACATGGTCATGTTGTACAAACTCTTGCATCAGATTCAGATATGTCAGGGTAAAAAGTTTTATCGACTATATAACCCTTATGAGGCTAAGCCCAACGTTGTTGGATCAGCTGGATCAAATCGAGATAAGTTGCACTGCTCGCAAAATTACGTTACAAATTCGAACTATCATGAATGTATTCATATCAATACGAGCTATTTCTAGTTATCAAAATGTCATCAAAAGAGTCTCATGTTCAGAATTGGAATGACTCACGTACTTCGTGAAAACTTACATCATCATATTGTTTCATGTTTCTTTAGTCCTGTATGTTTCTATATGTTTGTTATCTGTGTCTCAAAACGGTAAATGTAAGCATTATGAATATGATGTCTTCAGTTCTGTACTCTGTTTTGTGTAACTGAATCCACATGGCAGCTTTCCAGTGTTCTGCAGAAGCTGAATAGGTGGATACTACTGTAGGTACTCTGCCGACTGAGCTGTAATGCAGTTTGATGATACAGATACTGTATGATATGAAGTCTCCATTGTAAATTACAGGAACGTAGAGCTCAATTACAAGTCATATTTACGTATTCTAGTCCAGAAATTAGAGTTAACTATGTCGGAATTACATTTCAAGAACTAAGATCATTCACCGAAATTAAAGCTGTAATCCTTCTTCCGGTTGAGTCCCTGTCTCCAGGAGCACGGAGGTTCCTCCTGTAATCCTCCCGGAATTAGTATCTTGGATCTAGATCCTGGAGCTGTTCCTTTTGTTCGCTAGAAAGTTCATCGCATGATGTCTATAGCTTATTTTAAGTATTTTGTAGACACACGGAGCATTCAAATTTACGATGATTATGTAAGTTTTTGGGAAGAAATTATCGAATTTTCGTCCGTTAATTCAAAATCAGGAAATCATATAGGCCTCAAAGCCAGGCATATGCGACCCCAGTGAACTTTTAAGTACTCGTTATAGGTGTCTGAAATTTCATCTGAGGTGACTTATATTCCCATTTTACATTGCCTACTGGAATATTGGGATTTCGAGTTGCTTCGAGACATTCATTTCAAACTCTGTCTCTTGCGACTTTGATGGCACATTATAAACATGATATTGAATTGCAACACCAACTATTCAACGCTAATATGTTTCAGTGTTGGGGTTCCAGAGATAACAGAAGATCAGTTTTTTGAGGAATTCTCCTGCATCGGCCAGACTCAATGTAAAAAGAGGGGACAGATCACTAAAGAGGTTAATTTTACCCATACCATTGGTTTTCCTTCCGAGCAATCATCTGATATACCCTTACGACTTAATGAAGGTTTTGCTTCGACATCCATTGTACGCTCTGTATAAAAAGAGGCAATGAAACCATGCTTGTCCCAGGTTTATAACAGACAGCGGGGGCTAACTGTCCCTGGGGCCGGTGAGGCAGAGGTCACCAGACTCAAGTCTAGCGATGTGGAGCTGGAGGTGAGAGAACGAGATAATGATAAGTTATACCTGGTATTTGTAGTTGTGTTGCCACTTGTAGTTGTGTTGCCACGCCTCTATACAATCCTTATACAGAGTTTCTGTTTCAGCGATCGTTTTTGATTATTGCTATTATTCAGATCTACTGTATTTGAACTTGCTAGCCTGCAATGTACATACAACTCGAAAATGTGCAAGGTAATTGAAATGGGCTTGTCTCTAAGTCTATCGAGAATGATAGAATGATATGTTCCGCAGAAGGACAAGCTTTTCAAGCAGCTCGTGAAAATAGCGATACACCGATCCTGTAAATACGACGGCTTGGAGAATGAGGAGGTGTACTCTAAACAGGTAATATTTGTTTTATTGCCACAGAATGGTAATAAAATCGTATAAATTATTTCCGAGACATTTGCAGATAGAATGGGTAGAATGATAGAACTTTTTGATGTGAACTATGAAACGAAATATGAACCAAACCTTTATCTGTTTTATAACCTGTATATCTTCAATACTGTTTCTTTTTTTAATTCTTGCCCAATGTCCAGTTTGAAATAATTATCTCCTCATTCTCTTTCTTCCCTGCGTCATCCGTCCAGATCTTCTTAGTTCTTGTCGGGACTGGTTCAGTCTGATACATTGTGTTCTCGGGAATGTATTTCCATTATTTTGACATGTTGCATTAAACAATGTCTACATTTCCCCATGTCTCTTTTCCAATTTTGGGAGTCTCCCTTTCGTCATAACCACTTGCCAACAACGGCTAATGACCGCCATTAATTCCAAGCTCACGTACTTTTAACCCTTGCTGGTTAGTGGTTCCCACTGGTAGTCGGTATTTGGGCATTCAAAATTTGTTATTGAGGGGATTAAAAGGAGATAACGATGTTCTGTGAATTGACTTAGTCAATTCAAAAGACACCGTTCGTTGACTTGACGAACTCTGATGACACCTAAATAGACCAATAATGAATATCCCAAATTTACGCTACTATACCCACATTATAATACCGCGGCGGGAGAGTAAGAAAAACTAAGGTAAATGATAATCTTTTTAGGGCTTTGCCATTAAAAGAATTTGCCAAAATATGTCTTACTATACCATATTCCTTAATCATGATCGTTAATCGGTATATTCTTGACAGATATTCAAGAAGAGTGACGAAGATTATAACCTGTTTGCGGAACAGGTGAAAACAGAGAATAAAATCAAACGAGTAGTGGAGATATCAGTTTTGGAGGCACGAAATCTCATAGCCAAGGACATTGAAGGTCTGTTTAATGCGTATTCTTGTATTAAGCCAATTTTCCAATATTTTAATCGCATCATTTTAATCGCACGCTGGAATGAATTATGAAGCGCCATGTTAAATTCATGACGCATTCCTACAGGCACCAGTGACCCTTATGCAACAGTCCATATTGAGTCTAAGAATGAAAAACAAAAAGATACGGATCCAGCCAACTTCAGGGTAACAAAAGTTGACTTTGCCAATCTCAACCCAAAATGGAACGAATTATTCACGATGTAAGTCGATATAGTCATGGGATTATGAAAGTTTAATTCTAACACAGCAATGAGTTTCTATCAACTTATCATTTTACTGTAGCTACAGTAAAATTTCAAATCAATTTTAAATTGATAAGGATTCATATTTTATATCCCAGTTTGTACTTTGTCAGTTCTTCATCATCTCTTTAAAATCTCGAAATCAGTACAATTTGAAGACATTGAAAGTAACCTGCAGTGCCCACCCCGCAGCCACCTGACAGAGAACAAGGACCAGGAGGTGGTCATCATGCTGTGGGACCACGACGAGGAGCAGTCCGCTAAGGCTGCTGTCAAGGAGCTCTCGAAAATCAAATCCGTCGGCGGACTTGGCAGGTGTGTGAAACGGTCAACAGCTAATGCAAACTTCATAGGAATTGTTGAATTCCTAGTCATTGAGATGATCCTTAAAACACATGTGATCCATTTTCATATCCTTCGTCTCTTGAGTGATTTGATTTGTCTTCCCCTTCAAGGTAATGTTTTACTCTTTCAGATACATAACAAACGTTGCACAGACAGTGAACAACAAAAATGCACATGATTTTCTTGGGATGGTCACAATTCCAATCAAGGTAATCTGATAGTCTCAATAATGGCTCTTTAAAAGTCAAACTGACATTGCGAATATGGTTTAAAGATTGGCTGACAATCTAAAATTGTTTGGTATTATTCGTAACGTTCCTACTTTTGATCCAGGATATTCCACAAAATGGACTAGATGAGTGGTTTACCCTGCAGCAAAGAACCAGTAAGAGCAAAGTGTCTGGTGAAATGCATCTCAAGCTTTTCGTGAATTCAATCGATGTAAGTTTCTAATAGAGAAAAACAAGGTACCTGTACTGTTGCTTAAGTTTCCAAGTTTGAAATGTGAAATTTGTATGATTGCCTTCAAAATTCGTAGACAACTGCTCCTCTGATATTTCCCATTTTTCCAGGCCGGTTGTCAGGCTGACAGGAGCAACCTCTTCACCCTCCACAAGCAACTTTACTCCTTCCTCGCTTTCCCACGAGGCCTCCAAGCAACACTCCGACTCCCGGGCTTTGTGGGGCTTCAGACTGCCTCGCGAGTCAGAGATCATCATTGAGATGCACCAGAGCTTCACGGGCCTCTCGGAGAACCATACCACCATAGCGTGAGTATAGTGTACAGTTCATCTTATTTCACCGTATTTCAGAGTTCAGACGCTCAGTTAGGCAGTTGGTATGGGGATGAATTTAATGAAAATCTTCTCACGGAAATGAAAGTTACTGGTCGTACCGAGCTTTACTCCGCTTTCCGTGAAGTAAGAGTACTAGGACGTGCAAGGAAAAGGAGAAAGGGTTTATGACTTTATGACCATTTCGAATATGTAAGCGATCACCGAGCAAAGAAAACAATGCTGAAATACCAACTAAAGGTGGCTTTTCACAGAATATTTCAATTTTGTATTCCGTCATTACTCATTAAATACTGAAAGTTTTCATGATGATTCCCCCGTGTTTTCAGGAGGTGGCAAGCCCAGAGCACTCACTACATGGAGGGAGGAGGATCGGAGGAGGTGTTGGTGGACACACTGACAGAGGTGCTGGCAGAGCCACCAGGCAGGGAGGCACCCCTCTCCATTCTCTCTGTTGAGGAGGTTAGTCATGCTGGTCAGAGTTCAGCTGGTCAATGACCAGTAGCCCGATGCACCCCAGACGCACCTTCAATGCACCCTAAACGCACCCTATGTACATCATACACACATCCTATCTGCACCCCTTAAAATTAAAGTGTGCACCCCAAATGTCCCTGGTGTGCCCCCTGAGGGCATCCTAGATGCACCTTAAATGCAACCTGTCTGCACCCTGAACGGAGCCTATCTGAGTATCTGTACCCCTTCAAATCAGTGTGCACCCTAAATGCACCCCAAACGCACCCTTAATGCACCTTAAGTGCCCTTTTTGCACCCCAAATGCGCCCTAAATGCACCCTAAACGCACCCTGTCTGCACGCTAAAGCTACCTTGTAATTTATTCCCATATTTGGTGCAATATCCAATTGACCATTGCGTCCCCTCGCGGGGCACGATCGCAACTCTCCAGAATATGGCAAACTTGACAACGTGCCTGAAGAACAAATCGAAGCATTATTGCTGTGTTATTGCTGTATTTCTCATAATCCTCCCCGGGAGTTTGAAACCTCAGATTATTGCTGGGGAATGGGTATGAGACCTTCTGCTGGCAAGGGAATGTCCTGATTTGACTTCATCTCATTCTAAGGAATTGATTGTAAATATAGGCAGGTCATTTATTTACGTTCTATGTTTGCAAATTCATATTGACGTGAAGGAAACGGGAACTCACTCAACTTATCTTATAATTCGTTGCTATGCTAAAATGAGATTGTCTACTTGCTTGTTTACCTATTTACTTCGTTCGTAAACACGTATTGTTGAATCAGTGTTTAGTTTGTTTAGCCGGGTTTAGCCCGTGCACGTACAAGTTTGCAATTCGTATCAAGATGTTTCAAGTTTCTTGTTGCAGGAAACATTTGTCCAACTCACACGCTTATCTCTACTGCAGATTCTCTATCTCTCTTTAACTGCAGGTTCTGTTTCGCTCAACGGCAATGATTATACCTCAGTGCAGAAAATTTATACGTCATTACGTCATGTTTTTCTTGGATGGAAAATTTCTATGGAGCATTAATTTTGTTCGATTGAACCAAGCACACAAGGATCGATTTTTTTTTCAGGAGGCGGAATTTATTGCAGCTAACGGGCTTTATTGCTAGAAATGTCTCGCAGAATTGTTAGGAATATTATAGGAGGTTAGGAACTCCAACTTGGTTTGAAATGGTGGAGCACAGACAGACATAGTATTATGGTCAATGCAAAGCATTAATGAGTTAATGAACCTGCAATGATAGTTCACTTAGGTCATTGTCCAGTGTCCATTGTCCGTGATATTTCCTGTCTATCAGTTTAAAGGAGAAATTGCTAATGTGGCCCATTTCACTGTGTCCACTTTTCATTTATTTATGTGGCATTTCATATTTGAGGCAATATTTGAGGCATGAGGACTAAAATCTATCCCATTAATTTTTTACGACTTTAGTGTGGTAAGCGATTTGTACTGGTGTGCACTGAATGTTACCATGGTTATCAGGTTCAATCTCACATTATTACCTGCCACTTGAACGTTGCTATGATAATATGTTGCAACATATAAAATACATAGACACGCGCCTACATAGCAACATTATTGCCGGATGGTGCGGAGCGAACCCTGCACTTTGCCAATATATGTTGCAACTTTGCTTCTATTCCCAGACTGACGAACTTGTCCTGACTCTGAACGCGTTTGGGAGGTATGTCAAGTTCATCCTTTCCCAGCTTCCCTTCACCTGCTCACCCCACAAGAAAACAGACCTCAAGGCCGTCACTGACCTCGTCAGGTGAGTACAGCGGCTGTGAGTTTGCGGAAATAAATGTCCAATCTTACTCATTTTATGTGTGAACATGGAATATGGATCGATCGATAAACATGCGTTAAATTACTGTACTTTCGACTAAAACTCTAATGTAAGTAAATTGCACGCACTTTACAATGCGCATCTTTATCAATCCCTTAATCGATCGATGCATGTGTAAGCATTTGAAACACTATAATCGTGGGTATCTGCAAATTATGAAATGACAAATGAACCAATATGCGATACAAATTGTACTGAGACTTGATCTTCTTCTTTGTTAGAGGATACCTGATGCTCTTCAAGACGACCCTGTGGAACCCCCGGAACGTATCAGCAGAGACTGATTTCAGTATGATCCTACAGACAGCAGCCGCAGATCTCTATGATAAAGTTAGAACGGCAGATAGCGAGGGAAACCACGATATGGTGAGTTTGTGGCAATTTGAAAACACTGATTTATACAAACGTGTTTAGAAACAATTGAGTCAGATAATTCAGTATAATTATAATCCTCGTTAAGATGTAAAATCATTCCAGTCGAATGACTTGAAGTATATTGTGAAATAGAACCCCAACCGGCAACCCTTATTACATTCCTTAACATGAACCTCCTGTCCTCCTACCAGAAGTCCCAACTGGAAGGCATGATACGGACAGTCATCAGGCTCGACTGTGAGATTGAGTCCTTTTCCACTGACTACAAGGTCCTCTTCAACGGCTGCAACTTTGATGTGCAGCTAGTGGTGTACGAAACAGCCATTGCTCTGGTAATGCCATCTTCCAGCTCGTAATAAAACTGTACTCTTTTACGAGGTTACAGCTGCACTTAACTGTTTGTAGAAAGTCACATGACTTGTTTAAATAGTAAATACAATTGGAACTTAATCTCCATTCGTTTTGTGTACTTATTGTGTTAATTAGGCTGTTTATTTCAGCTCTTCGAAGATGTAAAGAAAGTGATGGTTGGGGTTAACAAATATTGGAGCAAAGTTCTGCCAGATGCTAACAGTGTTCTTATATCCACTTTTGTTCTCTACAATTCCATAAACCAGCTTGTCCAGACTAATGATGCGACAAATGATAAGTAAGATGATTTGATTCTCGAATAAATCGTTCTTCTTAAATTGGTTCTTATTCTATAATCCATTCTCTAAAGTTTGCAGGTGGGCGACACTTTACCGCCGCGACACTTTAACCTTTGGAAGAGGCCACCATTTGCTCAAAATCCTCTGAAAATTCTTTGAAGTGAATATGTTGGGTTATTTGACAGATATGACATTATCAAATTGATAATAACATCCCTGACAACCTTTCAGAGCGTTCCGACTGCAGAACATCTTCAAGAACAACTTCAGTGATCTGCTGAAGAAATGGTCTCAGATTATCCACACAAAACTTGGCAGCCACTCCGAGAAGCTGATCATCATGGAGAAGATCCAGTCAGAGTCAACTGTGGAGGATTCCAGTGTCAGCACCAAGGAGGTGGAGAGGAGTGTCAAAAACGTCAGTATCTGTTTCAATTTTCATAAACTTTGGAACTACATTAAATCTCTATTAGATCTTCGTCATTTTGCAGACTTTTTTATGGGGCAACCTTAATGGCCAATTAACTCGAACAAAGCCCGAACAATGGAACCCCATTTAGACTTTTTTTTCATATCCATTAATAAAGGGAGGCCAATGACATTGCTTTCACTCTATTTTCCTCCAAATACCACCCTTCTCCTCCCAGATCTGCAAGTGCTGGCTGGATATCAACGCCCCCATTTGTCCTGACAACGCCCCCGTATTCGTGAGTCTGGTGTCGACTCTGTGTGGGCATCTCCACAACTACAGCTCTCAGCTGAGGGCCCTGGTGGTGGAAATGAAGTACCACGCCTCCTACGACGCTCAATTCGACATCCAAGATGAGGTTGGTATCCAATCAAACAGTTTGAATTGTGACTAAAGTAGATTTTAGAACTTAAAGAAGAATCCAATCAACCTTGCATGACTGGAATCCAATTATCCAGTCAATACATCCCCAGATGTTGATTGCTTTCAACAACATGTACCTCCTGAGACAAGTCAACCTGGGGCTTGAGGAGAGTCTCAACATGAAGCTCTGGCCGTGCAGCCACGAGGTTACTGATTTTACTATCTTCGTTTATCTTTAGGGCTAGTATTATGTGGAACACCTTCCGTACCTTGCCTGAAGCTAGTGACATTAAAGATTTCTCAGTTGGAATTAGCTTTCTGAAAAGCAAAATTAAATGTCTTGTAAATAGAAGACAAAATATTGGAAGTGAGGAGGAATGGTTCCCAGAAGTAAACTTTAAGATCACTGACTCATCATGAGAATTTTTCGTCATTATACGTGCCAGGGCCTATCCACGATTATCTATGCCCATTAAACAGAGTTACCTTTCACACCTGCTGTAGTCTTTACTCTTGCTGCAAAGGTTCAAGGTTCTATAGGTAGCAGGTATATGTGATCAAAGTTTTCGTTGTGGGTGATATCATGGACTCAGCCACAACACATTTCACACCAGCCAACATTTCCATTTATGCAAGGTGCATACTACATAAATACTACGCTTGATGAAACCAATCAATCACATGAAGGTACATTCCTTGAACTTCAGCTCAAATGACACGACGTTTTGATTTAAATTGCCAGGCATGATGTGTCCCGCGGTGAGGAACAAACGCCAGTACTCCTTCCCTTCATCAGCACATAAGGAAATGTCTATACTTTTTAACCACCTTGAGTTACCTCTTATCTCAATTCAAGTCTTAAGTTATCAAAATAGCTGTCAATTTCCGAGCAAATACCAAATTTCCGTGTTTCAAATAGCCGCCACTACTCCATGTACATTTTCTAATCTAACATATCGGACCTCAAATTTGATTGTTGATGTAAAATAAACTATTTCTTTTACTGAACTATTTCTTTTACTGAATGTCTTACCACTACTGCACTATGTTTAGCTGTGAACTAGTTATTGTGGTTTAGTCTGGCTATGATTATCAAAGACAAAAGAAGGGCGCATAAATTTTGATTCGTGATTTAGTTTCTTATCACTGCTCCATTCTGTTGTTTATCATTGAAATGTAAACTTCACAACATTTCCACTTTATCAGCGGCTCCGAGAAATGATCCAAGCCAACGACGAGGCTCTGAAGTACGAGGAGAAAATACTGGTCGCGGGTCTTGTGGAAAAGGTGTTTTCCATCAATTTGTCATTTATTACTTGCATTTTTGATCATTTCAAAGAGAAACCTATCTATTGGCGACTTTTATGATTATGCTTTTATGTGATAGGGTCAGTCTTAATCAGGCTGAGAATCGAGCAAAGTGTTTTAACCTTTTCGTTTTGCCCTGCAGATGGACGCCTCCTTCGAAAAGTACGTTTACGAGTTGAGAAAAGCAAACCTTGACGTGTCAGCCAGCCAGGTCAGAAGTCCTATCCATTTGAACTGTATGTTTCAGTACAAATTAATGTAGCTTCGTAGAACTTAAAATATGATTTTATTTAAAATGGAAATAGCTGGAAATGGGCGTGAATCCTGGGGTGGCTGGGCGTGTACCTTTGTCAAACACCATTGTTTGAGGGATGACTTGTAAGCAATTGATAATTATCACAAGTCAATTCGCTGGATGAGGGGCAGCCAGCTGGTAGAGAAACGTCAAATTCTCAAATCTGTCGTGCGCTCGAGCCAAATGGTCACAAATGTTATTTTGTTTTATTTTCATTCCAATATCGTCTCTTGGGCGATAATTCTTAGTTCAATATAATAATTGTCGGTCCTGTAAACTATGAAATTACAGTAAACTTAGTTTACTGATTTTGGCTCGAGATAAAGAGCTGTACGTTGTTAACTGACGTCAGGGAGGCTACGATCCTTGTTTCGATGTCTACTTGCAGATATACGAAGATTATTCCTAATTGTAGATATGATCTGTTTCCGCGAGGAGGCCTTGGAATAACTCTCATGTTCGGTAAATAAACCTTACGTAATGCAACTATATCCGTTTCTCTTTTCTGATATCGATCGCAAATATATCTTTATTTATATAATGATACCAACTTTATCATGCAGAATCGCTGATGGAAGCTTGTTCATAGTTGAGCAAGTTGCTCGCTTGGTTTCAGTATAATAAGGAGTTTACAAGAGCGATACAATGTAACGGTTTATTCACGTAACCAAATGTTACTAACTGACTGAGTAACTACGAGAACAAGGAACTTCACCACTTGACATCACATATTTTGCTGCCAATTCTACTGTTCTCATCCTCCGGGTATATAGGAGAACAGGTTAAGTTGGAATTCTCTCTGGTAAGAATTTACTGTCGCCTCGAATCGATTTCTAAGAACGCTTCATTTCAACCCATAATACGTTGGAGGGATTTGCTTGTTCGTTCCGATACATGTGTGCTTGTGCTATTTTATTATTTTCGTTAAATACAATATTCAGAGCTTGTTGAAATACACCCCTTTACACCTCTCCTTCTCCAACTTGTGCTTCTAGAGCGTGACTGGAACAGTATTTATCTCATGGGACTCATGCGCGTGTCATAAGCCCGAGTGACACTGGCGGAATATTCTAACACAATGTGACTCGTATGAAGATAATTAGAGACTAGGCATATCACGAATATGTTGACTCTAATTAGTGAACGCGCACATATTATATCAGCCCAATTAGCCCTCTAATTAGTGTCCGTAGAGCAGGGCGTACAGAGAGCTGTAAGGACTTCCAGAGTCTGCCCTCAAGGACCTATAGTGAAGCTTAGAATCAAGTCATTGACATCCATACAGCTAGAACCACGCAGCCTCTAATTAAGTCTAGTTACTTAGTTCTTTTCTTAGTGCGCATTCATCCGCTCTAATGTATGGTTTTTCTCAGCAATTTAAATATTTATTCATTTGCTTATGAGGATTTGAGGTCTTAAAAGCTGATTTGTAACTTAAAATATACTATTTGCTATCATCTGCTGATTTGCATGGATTATGATGAATGATGACCTCTAATTTCTTCACAGACTGATCTGGGCTGCGTTTCAATTAAATCATCCTCGCTTAAATGGGCAATCTTACCATACAGCATATTTACGAGCCTGAAATCTTACATTAATTTCTTTGATTGTTCGTCTCAGTTATAGCTTACGATACACGTAAACCCGCCCTAGTATGTAGAATCTTTCAGGAAGATCAGTCCATGATCATAATATGCTCATAATATTTTAGTACTATTATTGCGTAACAAGTATAGTTTCCCTTGTTTACACCAGCCTACACACCTAACAGTTCTATTCCGCTACTCGTTGTTTACAGGGATTATGACAGGAGACGATCCTAATGAACTGATGGTCCACCATCTCTTACAATAAACACGGGGCCTATTATAGTGTTGTTTACCATTTTATAATATTGCTACTCTTTGTACGAATCTGCAGCAGTAAAGATTATATAATAGAGCTATTCAGGAAGCCTGGAATTCCCTGAAAACCGGTGAATATGCCATACCGACTGGAACCACCCGTGGAACTCGCAGGAGGAGGTATACAGTAATACACACGCACTGGACATGCTCTTACGGCCTACCGACAAGTGCGCACATAAGAATCTATTTCCCACGATCTAACAGGGTGGCCTGTCAATGATTTGAGCTGAGTGAGCACATCAGATGCTGAAAACG
The DNA here is from genome assembly GCA_011033025.1 of Beroe forskalii. Classification (NCBI taxonomy): domain Eukaryota; kingdom Metazoa; phylum Ctenophora; class Nuda; order Beroida; family Beroidae; genus Beroe; species Beroe forskalii. The sequence continues at coordinate 231,091 of WFMF01000090.1, read as the reverse complement.
ACAACTGCGCACATTGCAGCTCAGCCAAGTCAGCATCTGATCCAAACTAAAACAAACGACAAGTGCGCCCAATGTTTCAAGTGGAGACTGTGAGTGAACTTCGATGGGGATAAACAGTCACACGTAACCGCAGAACTGCGACCTTTTACCCCCCCCCCCACTGGATCACATTTCGAGGAGGAACTCACGTGATACTGTCACCTTCAAGCAATATTGTCTCCACCATGCGCGCAGCCACAGTGCCCATGCGAGGTCATGATAGATGCTTTGTCATGCGAGGTCATGATGGGTTAGGTGACGTTCAACTCACTTGATGCGGCTCGCCGGCACATAGATTTAGCAAGTCATGTGAGAGGAACTGGAAGGGTTACATCAAGGCTCATATAAGCTATACTTCGGACAAAAAAAGTAGATTTTGAGGTGCCCTTACAGCTGTGCTGTAAGCAGCAATCTTATCTTTCAGAGCAGATTCATTGAATGTGCGCACTTGTCATTTCAGGTGCAGAGGATTTACTGATTGGGCTACTCTGCAAATTTTCCCATGCTAGTACGCTACCCTGTCAATTATTGAGCTCCTATGTGCGCAGTTGTCCGGCAGCCGCTCTTACATATACTCTACCTAATGTCATGGGGCGATATAAACAGTTTGAAGATTCCTAATTTACTAACTTGGCTCTCCGCGTGGGGGTCGAGCAGCTCTTGTAAGAATCGAACTGTGTTCGTTAATTATCTGTATTGTGTTTTAAGTTATGTAATTATTTGGTGTCACACACGAACTTATAGAACGCGGGTTAAACAGAACCAATTTACCAATGATAAGGGGTTCCATCGTGCGTCAAAATAGTTATGACATGATTTGCTTTTAGATGACTTGTCTCATTTCTCTGACCAGTCGTGCAGTACCATTGTTGTGATGTACCCACCCCAGTATGCGTTCTGATAATAATAAGACCAGCTGTTCGTGTGTTTCAATGTATTCAAAGGTTCCTATAAGACCTCGCAGTACTTGGCTTGTCACAATGATACCTTGCTCTTCTTCTTGCATCTGCTTGCTACAACGTTAGCTCTCAGCGTTATAATACAGTGAAGTGCCGGAGTTTCGCAAGTTTCAAGTGTCGTGGAATGCCGGCAAGTTTCGCAAGTTTCAAGTGTCGTGGAATGCCGGCAAGTTTCAAGTGTCGTGGAATGCCGGCAAGTTTAGCAAGTTTCAAGTGTCGTGGAATGCCGGCAAGTTTAGCAAGTTTCAAGTGTCTTGGAATGCCGGCAAGTTTCAAGTGTCGTGGAATGCCGGCAAGTCTCAAGTGACCTCCACCAGATAGTGAGATGGATGGTCTCCTGACGCCTCCAGGAGCAGTACTACGGAGTTCTCATTGGTCCAACAAATGGACGGGAGAGGGCGAATCTTCTGCACGATCTTGTGACGTTTAACTAATAATAATACTTGCAGCATATAATTGAAGAATCTGATGCTTGCAACGTCAGCTGCACCTTGACACCAAGTAGCATCACCTCCTCGACACCTGGCTAAATATTCTCCTCCTCTGGAGAGTGATCAATGATCATCCGCCAAATAACCCCTCCTCCCCAGCAAGTCCGTAGCTCGCTGCTTTCTTAAGAAAGCTTCTTGGGTGGCTGATTTCATTCGTTACGACATGCTTCATAGTGATTTATCTAACGGATGAAATGCAGTCTTCCATCCATTTTACATTCCAATTCGACGGCAGGATATTCACCTCAAGATAGCAGTATGTGTTATATCCACTAAGTCTGATGGAACTTGACGTAATAGTCCGGCAGGATCCTCCAGAGAAGGCTGCGTTAAGCCGTGATATGCTGTATCAATAATAAAGACGACATCGCCTGGATTATACCAAACCCTCAGTTCTTTGAAAAGCAGCTTTCCTACTCTCCATCAAAAGCGGCTATATTAATGCCATCAATTCTTGATTCTTAACGTTCCGATGCAGCTCTAACCTTGAAGTCTGTATTTACAACCGCACCGCGCGCGGCTGCCGAGTGCCGCTCAAAGGGTGCTATTATAGGTATCTCGTATCGAATCCCGGATATAACATCGTGATTACCGCGGTGGCACTAAAGCCTCCGCACAGAACATACAATGTTGATAATGAATTCGTTAAGTATATATTTCAGTTACCTAATTCCGAAGCTGCAACGAGACTTCGTTCCCTCGTTATAGGCTGCAGTACATGTTTCCCTGCTTGATATCGTAGTCTACCCTGATTCTTGATTATTGCTGGTAAATGGAAGGGTATGTCTACCGTTTTTCTGCAACGTCACTTGCCATCATCTTTCCATCTCTCGCTCATGTTTTGAGAATGTTCCCTTCCGGTTTTTAGAACTTTTAACATAATTCCTCGTCTCATATTTTCCTTCGTTATGTGCTTGATTCTGATCTGTTTATAGACTGTTGCTAAGTGATGGGCGACCATGAGAGAGAGAATACTCTTCTTGTGGCAACATGACATGGCATATTTCAGAAAAACAGTTTTTCTAAGCTGTCTATTTAGATAATTGTTGACGTAAATTAGACTGTTATAAAGTCATTCGTCCGCAATAAATACGTTTATTAAGTTATGTTCAATCTACTATTCAGTTATAAGCAATCATTTGGATACTTAATTGATATAAATTTCTTGTCTCTATATGCTAAGTGTCTCAGTAATTGGAAATTAAAAACTTTGATCCCTACTTTTCGACAATAATTATGCGAATGTTTCATCATCACTAATGATGTAGATTTTCCGAAGAAATATTCCATCAAAAAATCAAAAAATATCGAAGAAATTGAAATATTCCAAAAAACCAATTCTTTGGACTTTTGGAGATGTTTCAAACTTGACCTTGTAATGAATTCGCCAAAAAATATAATCTGGAACGATTGAATCTTTGGCTTAACCTAAGAACCTATTATATACAGTTTATCGAGTCAATTCACAATAAAAATGCAAAAGCAAAACGAGATTCCTTTCTCGTTGTTTGATCATTGAATTCAGGTTGAAGTGTATGATATTGGTGTCAAAGTGGCATGGTAAATGTTTGACGCTCTTTTCGATTCAGTAAAAGGAACCATAGACGACCTCTCGTCATCTGTAGATGTTAAACTAAAAGAAGCACAGGATCAAATAACAAACGACGATGTGTTTACCAGTTTTATTGAGCTGGTGGATGAAGCCAGTGACTCCCTATCGCGGTTGTTGACGGATAAACCCGTTGCAGCCCCACCTCCCATTAAAACCAAGCGACACACCCCGACCTCCCGGCCACCTGCCTCCCCTTCCACCACGCTCAGTAGAAACAACCTCTTCGAGGAGACCAAGAAGTCTCCTGAGCACCGTGGGAAGAGTGTCTCCTCGACTTGCAGCAGCAGATCCTCCAGCAGGAGCTACGATCACCCCTCAGCCATCCTGGGAACCTCCAATGTGGAAGAGGAGGAAGAAGACGACGATCTGTTGGGATATAACCTGAGTGACGACAGTGAGGAGGAGGAGGAGGAGGATGAGGGGGAAGATGAGTTAGGGGAAATGCCGAGCATCAAACCCAGATCAGAGCGACCCTGCCCTCCCACGTCCTCCTCCAACAAGACAAAACCACTCACAGACAGAGGTCCGGAGGAAAGTCCTTCAGACATTCCTAGGTATGGCTTACCATCGTTATACCTCAACCCCTCTGAGATGTGTCAGCGAAGGGTCACCACTACCCGACGCATTACTGAGGCAGATCTAGACGAGAATTCCCCGCTCTACCGACACCGCGCTGAGATACTGGGCAATGACATCCTCAGGAAGCCAGCTGAGGCACTGACTGAAGTTAAGACACCCATATTCCCCGTGAGTACTGCATGTCAATTCATTCCTACGGTGACAGTTCGAACTGCACGCCGTAAGGTTGCGCAGCGTAAAGACATGTAAATAACATGTCTGTATACGCTGTGCAAACTTACGCCGCGTACACAACACTGCATTTCGAACTGCCACTGTTAGTTAGTTAGTGTAAATTGGTTATCTTGAGCTCAAGTCAGAGTTTTCTTTTTTACAATAACGTTTTGTTGGATCTGTATTTATCCAAACTACTGACCATAATATTATGTCAAACTCATGTTATACTGATCAATTTCAGAAAAAAGTTAACAGAAGATTTAGCAAGCCTGACTTTGGGTCAAAAAACGTTCCCGGGCATTCTATGTTGCCAGCCAGTATTGTTAAGGAACAAGGCTTCAAAAATGGTACCCTATCATTGATGCATGGTCGCAAATCCAACGAAAACGTTTGTATACGTTGATGATATACTTTCAGTAAGGCTTTCATGTCACTATGAATGATAATTTGAATCATGATAGTACACTCACTTAGGCCTGCACATCAAGCAAGTGAGAACATGCTAATTTCAAACCGTTTTGCCATCAAGTCGTGTTCTTATAATATTAACAATAAATGGCTGCATTTTGTTTGGATAAAACTTTTTTTACCTTGGGCTACTCCTCACAGGGCAATTTTTAGGAATCGCAAAACGTGAAATTAACAGTACTATAGCAGTAAAATTTCAAATCTTGCTCAATTTTCATCAATGTCGGCACAATGTCGGCTGGGACGTGGTAGTTGTATTATACCCCTGTTTTAGTAACTGTGTAAGTTGCAGAATACGGTCACCACAAAACTAAAGTGCAAAAATCTTTGAATGAATTTGATTTTATAAAGGAGTTCTCAAAAGAGCGTTACATTCAAACAAGGGTCGTCATATCAAGCCCAATTGGAAGGAAATACTGTTTGATCGGAGTATTATAGCTGTCAGCAGTCGCTATTTGTGGTCGCGGTATAATCCGGTTCCATGATCTAAGCCCTTACTGAATGCCTTCGATAATGAACTCGAATGGCTCATTACGGTCACTACTTCGACATGTAACCCGCTACAACCCAGTTTTAAAATATCCTCATATCAACCCCCGCCACGACAGAGTTGAAATAAACCGTATAGCTTTGTTTCTTCTTTTCTTGGAATATTAGCTTATAAAATGCCGCATTTGAGGAAAATGACTGAGGGATTGTTACCTACAATTGATAGTGCGGGAAGCTCCCATCAATGCACCCAATGAGGTGACCAATATGATAAGTCAGGAATAACTCCTGCTCATAGGTCCTACACCACATCAGGCTCCTTTTCAACTTATGACATTAAAGTACGAGCCCTCTTGTTACTTCACTAACTTACTAAGGCCATTACCCGTAGTACAGTGGGTGTAAGTTTTATTGGCGTGTTTTGAAAATTGCATGTATTTTGATGTGAAATCGCCCATTTTCAATCGTCCATAACTCAACTTCTGATTATCAAAATTGCACAATTCAAAAACAGGCTTGTAGAAAAACAGTCTAGCTTTCCATCGACATCAAATTGACATAAAGAAGTTTTTCAGACCCTAAGATACAGCCCCTTAATTTTGAGGCTGTTCTTGAACTTGATCGATTTTATGAAGTTTCTTAACTGAATGATCGGATCACTATTTATTAGTCGCATACTTTAGTGTTGTAAAGTTTTAAACATGATACATGGCATTGACGAGGTCCTCAGCTCCATGGTGATACGTCGGATCACATCTTACTCAATGATTGCGTCATGCGATCCGGGGTAAAATGTCGCGGGGTAAACTGTCGTATCTAGGACAGCTTACCCCGTATATGACTATGAGGCCATTGTTTAACAGTAAAAAGTGCCTATAGAACACGGGATAAACTGTCGCGGGGTAAACTGTCCTGCTACCGTAGTTTGCACGTCTTTTGTGTTTGCGGCGTGAGTTTGCGCGGCGTACAGACATCTTACTACTTATAATTCTTCCTCATATATAGTCACAGACCTCTCTGAAACCACTCAGTACCCAATCAAGCATACCGATGACACCACCTGACATATAGACATCACATAGAGGTACACCCGTCCTATGACTGATAAGAACTACAGTATTTTGTGTTTGCGAATTGCTGAGTTTGAACGGTGGCGGAGGCAGACATATAAATAACACGTCTTATTCTTAACACCGCGTAAATTTACGCCGCGCACACGAAAGATGCGCAAACTGCAGTTCGAACTGTCACTGCAGTGACAGTCAGAAAAGGGAAATCAACTTAAATTTGGCTAGGTGAAATACTATAATGTGGTAAATTGAGCGAACCGTCGAGGCCAGTATCACGCCAGTACCACGCCAGTACCACGCCAGTATCACGCCAGTATCAGACCTACCTCACGCCGTTATCGCGCCAGTATCACGCAAGTATCGCACCAGTAGCACGCCAGTTGCGCGCCAGCAGCACGCCAGTATCACGCCAATACCGCGCCGGTAGCACGCCAGTATCACGACAGTATCGCGCCAGTATCGCGCCAGTCGAAACTAACTTAAAGCCAGGAAGCCAGTAATACGCCAGTATATGATCTGATACTGGCGTGCTACTGGCGTCCTGGCTTTAATTAAGTGTCGACTGGCGTGATACTGGCGCAATACTGGTGTGATACTGGCGCAATACTGGCGTGAAACTGGCCTCGACGGATCGCCCAATTTACCTATAATGTTGACTGAAACTTCACTATCAGTCTCAACAAGCTGGTTTATATATGTCAGATGCCTAAGGACTTTAGGAGGTGTATTTATGTGGAGTAAGATTCTGGTGTTTACAAATTTGGTAGGGTGCAATTAAGGAATCTTCTTCAAGTCATTACTCTAGTTAATATATTATGATAGTGACGTCATTTTGAACTGTCATGATGTGTGAAAAATGAGGATTTTTTCGAAAAATCTCCAAATTACAAGATCCATAAATTTGCCCCTATAAGTCCTAAGGTACCATTATCTGGAGTATGTGGCCTGGAGTATGCGGCCCTCATGAGATTCTCCGTTTAAATTTATTGCCGCATAGAACAAGCTGACATGACGTTAGACATGATAACTACACACGAAAAGTTCTGATGATTCCTCTGATTCGTTACAAAGTAGTACACATGACTTATGCCGTATCCAACTATTCACTCATCGAATATTAATTAGTTATTAATAATGTTAATGAACTGATTTGTGTCACTGTTTTGCCTTTTAAGTTTTTGCAAACGCTTGTTTCGCTTTCAGACTTGAGCTTCTTTGTTAACTTTGCCTCTCCCTCCCGATTTTATTTCCTGTTCTATGCTATAATCGAAAATAAGAACTATAATACAATATGTAGCCATTGTTTTGATATCATAATATTAGAATTTTAGACTAAGAGTTTTAACCTGATTGACTAGAGGAGAACGCCAGCTTTAACTGCATAAAACGAATCGTTGTGCCAGTTTGGCGCCGATTTCACCTCATATACACAGGTTTCAAGCCTGTTCTGATGCCAGTTTGGCGCCAAACCGGTATGAAATTTGGTGTTAAGCCTACACAAAACCGAAAACTTATTTCATGCTGTTTGCCGTCAAACTGGCGTGAAAAATAAGCGTCCTCCGCAGTGCTGCAAATCCCGGGGGTTGGGGTTATATACCCCCATCCCCCAATAATTTTGCCCCATGCCCCCCAATATTCCATCACCTTCAAAAATTATTTCGGGGTCTTGCCCGTCCTGAACGTTTCATTCCAAATTTTTCCCTGTTCCCGCACTCCTGATTCCCTTTAGGGGCTATAATATTATAGGTACATTGCTAGGTATAGCGAGGCTTATTAGCGTTTTTTCCATCAGTCGTTTGACTGCCTGACAGCCAGCGATATCTAATTAGAAATTAACCATGTGTGATGTGATTAGCGCATGGCTCAAATTTCCAGTACCAACCAATATCATCAACCAATAAAGCAATAATTGCCTTCTAAGCATCAAACTTGACTTTACAGTTGGACCCTTAATTTCCTTGCTAATTAAAACAAATTGCTTTAATAGTTTCGTTGCAGGCAACTGCAATTACAGTATGCTGGTTATTCAAAAGGTTGAGTGGGCCCGGGGAATTAATCAATAAACTGCCTCGACGTAATTGTACAATGACGTCGTATGTTATCATAATATGAACATTTACATCATTAATCATTATTTTCTGATATGTTACATGTTTTGCTGTATTTTCTCCCAGCTCAGTTTATTTTCATGGTAGTTATCTACTTGCTCACTAGGTACCAACGTGCCCACATAGCGACCATTGTCATGATATCTCAATTCATAGCTTCATTCTGGGTCCAATCCCCACCCCCCGAATTTTTCAATCCCCCCCCTGCCAAATCCTCCCCCCTGAATTTTCAAAATCCTCCCCCCCCCCCCTTTGGGCACTCCACCCCTGGATTCGACCAAACCCCCACCAAAAACTTTGAACATTTTTCTAATAAGATATGTCCTTTGAATTGTTTACAAAAGAATCAACTGAAACTAGTAACTTAATAATGATATGATTAAATTATGTAAACTATTTAATGTGGCTGACGCAGCAAGTCAGACAATTTTGAGTTAATTTTGTATAATATTTCGAATGACTGGTAATGGTGCAATGATGTTTACCTACTTCTCTTATTTCTACTACTACTCGTGTGTGTTTTGTTCTCTGGCTTTTAACAGTCGCAGTAACACGACACCACTTCCACCTTCCTGGCTGTGGTTTGTGAGACGTGTGATGAATCATCGCTCAACTGGAACCTCTGATGAAACGTATAGATGAACTTTGTACTGCGGTGTTTAAGCTGGGAGGAAATGATATAGAAAAACGACTAAACAAAACACCGATGGCAGATTTGACATTCAATCCGTTTTCATGTCTACTTGACACCAAGAAATTTCTCAAGACACAATTTAAAGAAGCAGAAACTATTTTGAAAGAAGAAAGACAGAAGACTGACGAACTTTTAATTTTTGTTAAGGTAAATGTTGTTTTTTGAAAGAAACAAAAAACAAATAAAACATAAAAAAACAAAAAATACAAAAACATAAAAAACAAAAAAAAATTAAAAAAAAAACAAAAAATTCAAGAAATAGGTACAAAAACACTAAAAAACATGAAAACATAAAAAATACAAAAATACAAAAAAGCATGAGATACAAAAACATGAAATACATAAATATGAAAATGAAGTTGGTTTGTGCCTATTTTGCTGCTGTGGTGTCGTTTTTGAAAATCGAGTAAAACCACTAATAAAGTATTTTGCGATAGAACGCTATTTTTCTCTACTCTGAACATATGTACCTAACTCAGAGAGTTTTCGCCATATTATGTTTTAGTTCGATACATATTGAATGTTAGGGAATTATGGCATGAATTATGGCATTAAAATGAAGCCCCAGGTATATTATCAAAACAATATAAAAACATAGATACATATAGTTGTTAAGCTGATATCCCTTGAAAAATGCTAGAAATTGAAGAACCACAGCAATATGCCTGTCTTACCGAAGGAAGAAAGAAGAGCGGGGGTCTGGAGAGCAGCCCCCAGAAGTCAGGGGTCTGGGAGAAGATATTTCTTGTGAAAAAATATTTTCAACTCAAATTTTGAAATTCTTCTGCAATATCCCATTCCCTCCTTAACTTTTTTCATTCCGCCTTCTGTTTATGTCCCCCAGAATCATTGAAATCAAATCGGGGCAACCCCCACCTACCCTATTTGGCCAAAAATCTTCACCCCTCCCCCCCCCCCCAAATCTGGGGGGGGATGCAGAAGCTGCCAAAATTATAATTTCGTAAGTGCATCGATAATCGTTTATATGTTTTTTGATATTCAATTTTATTACATTTTTCATGAACTACTTTAATTATTTCTTTATTGAATTTATATGCACGGAAGTCACCCCCTCAAAGATTCAAATTAGCGGAAATGGCCAAAATTTCAAAATAATACCCTCCAATCCAAAATACAGATTTGCAGCACTGTTTCTCCGCTAAGTATATCAGAAACAATGAGAAGCATCGGAAAATCGAACAATATGATTTGCACCTTTATATGCCATTATAAAATGTATTTTGTGTAGGTTCCATTTTACGCTGCCCCTCCCACCAAGCAATGCAAATTCTCTTTGTGCTTGCTCTCATCATGGGACCAGTTACAGCAACATTTCAACGAATATTACCTAGGATACCAGATCCAGCTTTTAGTGTGAGACTTCCGGAGAAACCCAAAGTTATCATTATCATTAGCAAGTTTAGATCCGGTTCATCGTTCCTGGGGGAGCTGTTCAATCAAAACGGTGATGTTTTGTATGATTTTGAGACATTTCATCCAATGGGGATCATGAACCATCTGTTAAAAGCTGGATCTATGCCAGGAGTGAAAGCCCGGCACACACTAGACGAAATGAACATGCTTACCCTCCAACAAATCTTCTACAACTGCTCCGTTCCCGTGGGCGTGTTTGGCAGTGTGGTACACAAACACTGGCGATGTGCTCCCACTCCCCAAGAAAACATGTACCTTTTCGGGTCAGAAGTGTGCAACGACAAGGCCCTCTTCTGGGAGGGAGCTCCAATGAGCGTTGTAAGGCCGTACCAATGTAGAACCCGAGAAGCTGTCGCGCTCAAATTAATCCGGCTGAGGAGGATTCAAGACCTCGATCTTATATCAGGAATCCGGGAAGCCAATATCCTGGTCATTCATCTGATACGGGATCCTAGAGCTTTATTCAGATCTAGATCTGGCTTTAAAGAAATTTTCCAGACATTCAGAAATCGCTTGGATTATACAAAAACTGAAACTTTTGAGAAGCTTGGAATTGAAATGCATACAGAATGTAATAGGTATATAAGAGATTTGGAATATGGGAATTCAGCTCCTTGGTTAAAAGGCAGATATATGCGAGTTACACACGATGATTTGAGTGCCAACACTGAGGAGTTTGCTGAGAAAATCTACTCATTTGTAGAAATGGAGATGACTGAATCTGTAAAGACATATATAGCTACAAAAGAGATTTTTGATGAAGCAGAGGCATCAGGCCAAAGAGATAAGGCACCAAATGGAGTTCTCAACACTCGAAAAAATTCACAAGAAGCAACTCAGAAATGGCGTTATGAATTCAATTTAAGTAATTATTGGCAAATAAAGAAAATTAAATTAGTTAACGAACATTGCTCAAGACTAATAAGAAAGATGGGCTGGCAATTCGAGTTAGACATTTCTTCATCTTGAAGCTCTTGTAAGCCTTGTAGCTTAAAATTTAAAATTTAGAATGCTTTTGAATAATGTTTGAATAGTGAATATGCATCACCTACAGCTACCTATGTCCAAATCAGTTGATCTTCAATAAAGCTGTCTGATGTGACCACTCCACAAGGCAGATGCCTCCTTGTCTTTACGCCAGCAGAGGAGAGAGTTCAAGTTTACAGGGGTGTAGCCTCGAACTGGCAGGGTATCAGAAACAGACATCACTCATCAGGAACTCAGTTGATCGCATTTTGAAGAGGTCCATATCTTGAATACTGTTGAGGTGATATGGGGTAAAATTCCACAACTTAGGACAGAGAAGGAATTCTCATATGCAGTTCGGTGAAAGGCTGATGAGTTCTTGCTGCAAACTGGGATTTTACCAAAGCTGGGACGAGTGACAAATTCAACTTTGAGATCTGTACTCGTCTTACAATGAAGAATCTTCCACATATGCAGTATGATGTATCGCTCTCGTCTTCATTGAAATGATAACAAAGATAACGCCTCTAGGTGTTCCCAGTAATTGAGATCAGATATTCCACTTATTTTAGCAGTGAAAACCATTGGGGCCCTTTCAATTTCTTGTATGTCAGAAATTTTTGATTTGCACCTAAGAGGGCAACAGTAATCCAACAAGCTTCGAACCATTGACGTGTACACAGTAAGGATAATCTCATGTGAGCGGGAATGAAAGACACTCAACATCCAAACCACTTTTTGGTGAGCCTTGCTTGTAATATCAAGGATGTATGGAGTTCAAGACAGTTTAGCCGCCATTGTTACGCCAAGGTCATGAATTTGAGAACATGGACGAAGCACAGAAGCTCAGTGGAATCTGAGGCACCTGCATCGTTGCGCGTCAATCAAATGAACTGATCAAATGCAAATCACACACAATTGCTTGCTCTTGCTATTCTGCGCGGACGTCATGGTAAAAGTGTATTATGTGCGTGATTCATTTGATCAGTCCATTCGATCCACGTGGAACAATGAAACCATCTAACACATGGTACTGGAACTGTTCACAGATAAATGGAAGTTCTGTGAGTGTGTTTTTCCTGTTATGTTGATATGAGATATACTCAAACTTGTCCTTGTGCTGAAACATGTTTTTGCGATCAGAACACTGAATGACATTAAGGAGATCACATTGAAGGATTGCTATATATCTTCTTCACATCCAATGGATCTAGAAACACGAGTGTCATCAGCAAACATCGAAGAATAGCATTCAGCATTGATTTCGATGTTGTATAAAATAAAGTTTAATTCATCCATGCAAGTTGGATACGGTTTTTATGTCAAGTTTTTCGAACTTTCTATTGTTTACACTAATATTCTTCTTATTTTTAAGTCAGCTCTCCATAGAACTATTGTTTGAAACATTGAAACCAGCCTCATTTTCTGTTTTAATTATACCTACTGCCAGTGTCCAAACTTACGTCATTCCAATGTTCTGAAATTTCAACATTTCAAGTGTAAACAACATGGGATTTAGGCAAGAGAACTCCCAGAATATTTTGTTTAACACATAATTGCAAAGATTATAATTATGAAATTCTGATAAATTCTTACATGGAGAGCACAATCCTAGAGCATAGAATATATTCTGCAGTAGCTAATAAGCGGTGGCGGGGGGGGGGGGAGGCTGTTGAAATAAGCATACAGGGGTAGGGGGTTTGAGAATTTAGTGCTAACTGGAGTTGCTTAATAAGTGGTTGGACCTGGATTCCTGATGAAACGAATATACTCATTAATTGTTTTTGAAGTATTGAAGTAACCGAAATTTCTCTGATTAATGCTAGTCAGACCATCACTTAGCCAAGTTTACCAACTAATTATCGAAAAATATAGAGAAAAGAACAAGAACCAAGAAATTTCAAATTTTAAAATTTTCAAAATCCCTTAAACAGGGGTAAACTTTTAAGTGTACCTGCCAGGACATTTTCCTTGAAATTGATCAAAATCCCCCCTTAAACTGGGGAGGGACATGATTAAAAGCGTGCATGGGCGATAGTCCCCAAAGACTTCTATTCGCATAAAATCTATCTTACTACTTATAATTCTTCCTCATATATAAATAAATAAATAAATAAATAAATAAATAAATAAATATCTGTCCGGTCTTTATATATAGCCACAGACCTCTCTGACTCAGTACCATCGGAATGCTCATGTTTGTACTGTACGAAGTGCTAAGCAGTAAATCTATACAAATAAATAACTATGTGATATGAATTCCTTTGCTTCTTTCAAGGGATTTTCAGCAGCGTTTCAACGAAGAGTACCATGGATACCTGATCCAACTTTCACTAGATAAACCGAGAATCGTCCATGATCATTGATCAACGACCCCAGTGCTCCACTGATCATTTCAGCATTTAATCAAGTGACCAATTAATGGTCAATTTATTGAGGGGGATGTTGAGAAATATTGAGCAAATTAAAAATTTCGGTGGTCGTACAACTCACTCTATATTCTCAAAATTGCCCTGTGTGGAGTTTTCCATGGTTAAAAAGATGCATCAATACGGAATTCAGCCGTTCAATGACATAAAAACGACTGTAGTTAATGGCAAAACGTTATTGAAATATGCTGGTTGATATACACATTGTGCAAGTGATTGGACTTAACAATTTTCGTTGCCAGTAATTAAGAAGCCACTCAAAATTCATTCTCATTTCGTTCACAGGAAAGAGAGAAAAAGTCTTTTTAGAAAAACTCCATTTATATAGCAGTGGTAAGAATGTTACATGTACAGCTGTCCTCTCTGTACCCTATAATAGTATAATCGTGCTGATATCTCTGTCACATGTTTAATATATTCTGAAGCATACTTCAGCATGATTTCAGCACATACAGGCATAAAGTTGGATGCGTATTGCATATGTTACATCCATGCGTTAAGCATTTGTTTATAATGCATTTGTTTATATCAACTATAATCGTATGAATGCATGTATTATGAACGATTGGATTATTTCTCCATCTCTATCATGTGTATCACACTGCAGGTGATTCTGAGGGGCATGTCGATGGTCGTATCGTGCTTTTCCTACTACCTTCACCTGGGACTCATCACCCTCAAGTTCGCTCTGGTTAAGTTGTGCCAGGTTCTAAAGAATGATTAGAAGTATATGTGTAACTCTATTCCCAATATCTCTTCATCTTCTCTCTCAAGTTCCCGAACTGTTCAAAGAACGATTAATAACTCTTCAACTTCTCAACATACTTCGGTGGGGATATAATGGGAGATTTGATGATATGGTGGATTATAATATACAGATAACGGCTGATATCAGGATAAATTTATCGTAGTTCTTCCGTATATCCGCAAAACTACAATCTCCCATTGTAGTTGTAGTATTCCCCACTTAAGTGTGTTGGTGACACTTCAGTGTGTCATGAAGTGTGTACGATATTTCAGATAGGACCTCTCAGAAGTATAAAGCTTGTTACGAAGTTTTTATTTAATATGATAACAGAGTGGATGTTTACGTTAAGCGGACCTTATAAGCGGACTATGTACAAATATATTTCATCTTTTAATACGTTAATCACCAGAAAATTGCTCTACCAGCCAGCTAGGTAGCTTAGAATTTGAATTATATGTCTACGCTAGATAATTAGGGCTTTGTTCAGCTGCTTATAGAGATAATAATATTTTATGAATTTATAAAATTTATCATAATAAACATCTACATGAGCCAGGATTTACAAACAAATTCCACCGCAGAATTTATACAAAATACATTCCATGGGGAGGTATTAGAACCAACTGCTTTCAAAGATTCTAATGACTTAAACTGTGAACAATTTGAAATATACATCCGAGGCTGAACAGCTATTTATTATCCAACTTACAGTCTCGGCTGTCGCCTCGACGGAGCTATATTTCAATCCAGTCAAAACAGGAGAATCAACTTAAATTCGGCTAAGTAAAATACTATAATGTTGTCTGAAACTTCACTCTCAGCAAGCTGTCCAGATTGGTTATATATACCCTTATCTGGACTATGTGGCTCCGTGCCCTCATGAGATTCACTGTTCAAAGCCGCATAGAATATGCTGACATGGAAACTACACTCAAAACGTTCTGATGATTCCTCTGATTCGTGACAAAATAGAACTCATGACTCATGCCGTATCCAGCTATTATAACCTTATCGAATATAGTATTAATAGTATAAATGAACTGATTTGTGTCACTGTTTTGCCCTTTTATAAGTCTTTGCTTCCCCTGCAAAGCTTGTTTAGCTTTCAATCTCGAGCTCCTTTGTTAACTTTGCCTCTCCCTTCCGATGTTATGTCCTGTTCTGTGGTATAATATGATGTTACTACACACTATTGAGGCGAAGCCGAGGGGAATTTGGGAAATCCACACCGATATCCGTGTGTAGTAACACTATTATTTAACGATCCAAAAAAAGCACGAGGCTGCTCCGTAAACTGGAATTCAAACTCGGCGAACGGGCTGTGAGTTAAATAATCGACAATACGCCACAATAGCCACATTAATTGTTTTGATATTATAATTCTAAGTCTAATATTATTCTAATATTAGAATTTTAGACTCAAAGTCTTAACATGATTGTATTAGAGGAGAACGCCAGCTTTCAGTAGCTCTTAAAATAAACTGCATAAAACGAATCGTTGTGCCAGTTTGGCGCTGTTTTCACCTTATATACACTGTCATAGCTTCATCCCCCCCTCCTAAGAAAAGGGGGGGGGATGAAGATTTTGGGCGCCAGATAAGGTAGGTGGGGGGTTGGCCCAATTTCAATGATTCTGGGGGGATTTGAACAGAAGGGGGTGTGAAAAATTAAGGGGGGGTTGGGATCTGGCAGAAGAAATTTGAAATTTGAGATGAAAATCCTATGTCCGTGAGAAATATTTTTTCTCAGACCCTCTGGCTTCTGGGGGCTGCGCCCCCAGACCCCCGTTTTCCTTTTGTAAGACTGCCATATCACTGTGATCATGCTTCAATTGCTTGCCATTTTCAAGGGATATCAGCTTATCAATTATATATCTATGATTTTATAGTGTGCTGACAATATTCCTGAGGCTTGATTTCATGCCATGATTCCCTGACAAGAATCACTTAAAACTTTAAAAGCTTTGCCTATAGATTCAAGAATTAATTGACATAAAAAGTGAACTTCAAATAACATTTCAGGCATTATAAATATCATTTCATTATGTGTTAAATTTCAAAATTAACTAAATTCCCTGCCTGACTTGTTCTTTACTTCTGTCAGTCACATATAACATAGATTAAATACTTTAATCTTGTCATAAAGTTCATAATTTTGGTTGATACTTGTGTAAACAATTCAATGGACATATCTTAGAAAAATTTTCGAAGTTTTTGGTGGGGGGTTGGTCGAATTTTTGAAATTTGGTGTTAAGCCGACACAAACCGAAAACATTTTGAACCTATTATTAATTCATGCTGGTTTTCCGTCAAACTGAAAATTTATGGCCTGAAAAATTAGCGTTCTCCACTAAGTCCATCAGAAACAATGAGTTAACATCCGAAAATCAAACAATATGATTCAAACCTTTGTATGCCATTATAAAATGTATGTTGTGTAGGTTCCATTATAAGCTGCCCCTCCCACTAAGCAATGCAAATTCTCTTTGTACTTGCTCTCATCATGGGACCAGTTACAGCAACATTTCAACGAATATTACCTAGGATACCAGATCCAGCTTTTAGTGTGAGACTTTCGGAGAAACCCAAAGTTATCATTATCATTAGCAAGTTTAGATCCGGTTCATCGTTCCTGGGGGAGCTGTTCAATCAAAACGGAGATGTTTTGTATGATTTTGAGACATTACATCCAAAGGGGATCTTGGACCGAAAACTGGAAGCTGGATCTATGCCAGGAGTGAAAGCCCGGCACACACTAGACGAAATGAACTTGCTTACCCTCCAACAAATCTTCTACAACTGCTCTGTTCCTGTGAGTGTGTTTGGCGGTGTGATACACAAACACTGGCGATGTGCTCCCACTCCCCAAGAAAACATGTACCTTTTCGGGTCGGAAGTGTGCAACGACAAGGACCTCTTCTGGGAGGGAGCTCCAATGAGCGTTGTAAGGCCGTACCAATGTAGAACCCGAGAAGCTGTCGCGCTCAAATTAATCCGGTTGAGGAGGATTCAAGACCTTGATCTTATATCAGGAATCCGGGAAGCCAATATCCGGGTCATTCATCTGATACGGGATCCTAGAGCTTTATTCAGATCTAGATCTGGCTTTAAGGACATTTTCCAGACATTCAGAAATCCCTTGGATTATACAAAAACTGAAACTTTTGAGAAGCTTGGAATTGAAATGCATACAGAATGTTATAGGTATATAAGAGATTTGGAATATGGGAATTCAGCTCCTTGGTTGAAAGGCAGATATATGCGAGTAACACACGATGATTTGAGTGCCAATACTGAGGAGTTTGCTGAGAAAATCTACTCATTTGTAGAAATGGAGATGACTGAATCTGTAAAGACATATATAGCTACAAAAGAGATTTTTGATGACGCAGAGTCATCGGGCCAAAGAGATTTGGCACCAAATGGAGTTCTAAACACTCGAAAAAATTCACAAGAAGCAACTCAGAAGTGGCGTTATGAATTCAATTTAAGTAATTATTGGCAAATAAAGAAAATTAAATTAGTTAACAAACATTGCTCAAGACTAATAAAAAAGATGGGCTGGCAATTCGAGTTAGACATTTCTTCATCTTGAAGCTCTTGCAAGCCTTGTAGCTTAACATGCAATATTTAGAATGCTTTTCGTATAAAATCTAAATAAATTAATAACTATGTGATATAAATTCCTATGCTTCTTTTAAGGGATTTTCAGCAGTATTTCAACAAAGAGTAGTGAGTACCTTGGAAGCTTGGATACCTGATCCAACTTTCACTAATCCATGATCAATAACCCCAGTGTCCCGCTGATCATTTCAGCATTTAATCAATTAACGGTTGATATACAAGGATATATGTTGTTTTTGTATTTCTTCCGTATATCCGCCAAAACTACAATCTCC
The DNA here is from genome assembly GCA_011033025.1 of Beroe forskalii. NCBI lineage: Eukaryota > Metazoa > Ctenophora > Nuda > Beroida > Beroidae > Beroe > Beroe forskalii. The sequence continues at coordinate 212,891 of WFMF01000090.1, read as the reverse complement.
CATTGTAGTTGTAGTATTCCCCACTTAAGTGTGTTGGTGACCCTTCAGTGTGTCATGAAGTGTGTACGACATTTCAGATAGGACCTCTCAGAAGTATAAAGCTTGTTACGAAGTTTTTATTTAATATGATAACAGAGTGGATGTTCACGTTAAGCGGACCATATAAGCGGACTAATACTATGTACAAACATATTTCATCTTTTAATACGTTAATCACCAGAAAATTGCTCTGCCAGCCAGCTAGGTAGCTTAGAATTTGAATTATATGTCTACGCTAGATAATTAGGGCTTTGTTCAGCTGCTTATAGAGATAATAATAGTTTTATGAATTTATAAAATTTATCATAATAAACATCTACATGAGCCAGGATTTACAAACAAATTCCACCAGAATTTATACAAAGTACATCCCATGGGGAGTTTTGACAACCAAAGTGCTCTCAAAGATTCTAATGACTTAAACTGTGAACAATTTAAAATATCTATCCGAGGCTGAACAACCATTTATTAAACAGTTTGCCATTCGAGCGGCGTATGAAATAATAATGCTAACAAGCCGAGAGAGAAATTGCGCTGTGTTTAGCCGAAGAAGATGCTTGATGTTTATAATATGCAGGGGATAATAGTGTAATTTATGCTAAAATAATGTCAGATATGATTTCTCCACTAGTACTTGGCAGAACAAGTGAGCCGAGCCATTACTCATTGGCTAATCTTGTCAATATTCTAATTTGATCTTGACATTGCTCAATATATATGCTCCAATGCATCTTACTACTTTAATTTAAATACCGAACAATGATCGTAATTATATTGTAAATTACCTAAATTACTCTTAACAGCTTGGAATTTGATTTTGCTGGTAGTCCATTATGTGATATTAATGATATTTTTACTTTATTCATTCCAAATCAACTGTAGATTTTCTCGTTTTGTTTGGATGCCGATTTGACAAAGTCGTTACCAGGAATTAACTGTATATCATCAAACCTCAATCACAATTAAATCAGACTTAAATCACACAAAAATTGAGTCAGTGCATTTGAATAATTCCATCCCTGACTTAGTATAAATCTAGTAATTACTAATTATCTCACTGGCTGCCATATGTGTATTTCTCCTCATTACCCATTATTTGCCTTAGCTTTACTGCTGGTTATAAACTTGTCTACGTATTGCCTTGTATTTGATTGCTCCTCTACTATTTGATGGTAAACTCGTTATGTAAAATGCACGGAACTTCCTCATTTCACGGATGGTAGATGAGTCCTTTTCATCGAGCGAGTGATGATTCTGATTTCTCCCTCGCCCCCGAACAATTGCCATCTTTGGTGGCTGTTGATGGTTCTTCGCGATTGGGGTTCCATGATTCTTTCAAGCAGACGCATGGTTAGTGTGACATACTTTCGGGGCAAAGGATGAAGTGGTCAATCGCTGACCCGGTGCTGGTCCACCACCAATAGGCGATGGATCGGCGCTGCGTCTGTGATTCAACACCTTGCACTGATTATTTTGCGCTTGTCGTAAATTAACTATGTCAAAATATTTCAATTTAAGCTCAGACAGTAAACGTATTTCTACATGAAAGCATTTCTTCTATTAAAGATATAATTGCTTCTGTGTCAATAGTATCACCCCCCCCCCTCTAACCACCCCCTGACCAGGAGGCACCTCTCTGTCCTGCAGTTCGCGTTCCCACAGTCCCTCCTGCCATCCGGAGCACGCTGAGACCCCCATAGTGCCTGCCTCCCTGTGTGCGGACCCCTCAGGAGGAACCCCTCTGCAGGAGCAGCTGTCAGACAGTGCTGCGTCCCGGGACAGCATGTACGTGTTCGACAACCTCCCGCCCCTGCCGCACGGCGAGGAGACAGGCGAGGGGTACAAGTCCGCGGACGATAGAACAACAAGTCCGCGGACGACGGGTCCTGCTCCCGGAATTCCGGGATAATCCGACCAGCGGCGTGGAGTCGCTCTTTGAAATGGTACTAAGATTTGCCGAGCCATCAGTCCTAGTAATTGTGAGACAGAAACGCAGACTGTTCTGACGCGAGGCGTTCCAAAAGAGAGAGGAAAGGAGGGCTGCAGGTGAAAGTACCAGAAGCAAGCCCAGGCGGAAGTCGTCGACCAGTGACGAGAAGTCGAAGCGCCGGTCTCTGCGGAGGGAACTGTCATCGGACCACTCTTCTTCAGGACACCACCGCTCAGACAGGAAGCACCGCAAGCACAGGTCCCGTAACCACCACCACAGGTCCAGCAAAGACCCCACTGATCTAAGACAAAGAAGGAGTGGTGTCAGGAAGCGCCGGTCTCCTGCCCTCTCTGAGAAGAAGAGTCCAGAGGAGGAGGATGAAGACCCCGCGCTGTCTTCCAAGAAGTCTCCACACGACAGACAATACCTCACCAATGAAGAAGCTGCATCTCGCTCCAAAGCTAACCTCATGTCGCTTGCCAAGCAGAGCGGATACATTGATAAAGCCCAAATTCCCAGCTTTTCCAGTGCGACCTTGATGGAGCAGGCTGCTGCATCTGCAGCTGTAGATGATAACGACTCCTCCAACCCGTACCAAAACTACGATTCTAAGTCCCAGCACGACTTGCGGCGCGAGAAGAAGCGACTGCTGCACCCCCTGCTCACCCGACCTGATGGGACCCAGTACATTTTGTACAATGGTTTTTGAGACCGAGTGGCGTGTTCCTCAAAAGGCCGAGCTATCCCGGCCCTCCACTGCTCTTGTTCCCGTCTCGGATTCCGGCAGACAGGACAGTCGTGATGGCGTGAGTGTTTTTAATGATTGTGTTGGTAACGTATAACAGTATGTGCTCACAATTGCTCAACATACTATACGTGCAAATTGGTTGGAAACACGCGAAATAATCATTTTCGTAATTTCGTGCTGGTTTGAAATAAGTTAGTAAGTTAAGATCTTGGATGCTTCCCCAGGCTTTGGTTTTAATTTTTAAAGGATTCACGCCCATTTCCAATTCAGCCAAATTATTAATTATCATCTTTGGTCTCTTGATGTTTCAAGAAGTTTAATAAGAATAATTTTAATTTAAGTTACCAAAAAAATAAATCAAAATTTCTCGTTGAATTACTTTTTTGGCAGGTTTTGGGCATGCTTGTGGATTACCTAGATAGCAACATAACGGTTATTGGTCGAATGCAAGACAAAAACACACTTTCTGAGTAAGTAAAACATTCTCTGGGACCAATCCAATCTGTTAGGATGGTTTTAGGATGTTCGTCATCGAACTATCAATGTTCGTTGAATCGCATACTGCCGGCTAAAAGTATTGCTGGGTAATGGAATGTGCATTTGCTTGTAGTTATTTGTCCCATCGGACTTTTTACAGCCCCATCGGACTTTTTACAGCCCCATTTTAGCAAATTTCTTACTGATCCCTATTTCAGCATCGTTACAAACATCTGGGGGAAGATCTGTGATAAGCTGAAAGACGTTGTCGAAACTAAACCCCAGCTAGATGAACAGCACTACGACAGAGTCGGTGACTCTATCAAGGTCAGGAGTCTCTCAGTCTCATTGCTGAGTGTACCTATTCTATAGAATTCCTGTTGCTGCATAATCTGCATGGGGGCTGATGGAATTATAAAAATAAAATTTGTTGATATATCAGCTTTCATTTCAAATCTGACCTTATTTTATAAAACTGTGGATTAAAAAATTATTATTTTAAATGGAATAGAAATGATACAGTGAAAAATCTTCCAATTTAAAACATGATAAAAAATCTGAGAAATTATTTCATTCTTGTCACTAATAAAATATGCAATTTATTAAATATCGCCCTCTGCAAAACAAAAGAACCCTCAGTCGACACCAAATATCTTGGACAAATACGATATTAATTATAGTTCACCGTTTCTAAAGCTTGACATACAGTCCACACCAAACATCTTAGCCAAAGTTAGACTGATAGTCCCAATCATGATGAGAGCAGCTCCAATCAGAGACAAGGACTCTGCTGCTTCTTTGAAAACCACCACTTGAAGTAGAAACGCTAGAACCGTGTCTAAGTTCCGGATGAGGGACACTGTAGCTGCTTTTTCGTAGCTCAGACCTTTGTTAACGGAGAGAAAAACTGCGGTTGTCGCGAAACTTAGGAAGAGTAGCATGCCTCTAAAGGAATAGCAGGAGGGGTTAACGTATACGGATTGTGTGGCAGCTTGCAGAAGGATTCCAGCCAGTGTCTGACAAGTTACTCCATAGAATGACACGACAAAGCAGTTGACAGCAGTTCCGATGTATCGCTGACACACGTACGCACTACTCAGACTGAGAGCTGCAATGAGGGGCACAATGTTGTACCACAAGGGGTAATCTTCGGCCTCCTCTGAAGGAAATATGAAAGTGGGTCTAGCTATAAGGATAATACCAGCTAGCCCTGCTAGAATTGCAAAGATGTGGAACAAATTGATCTTTTCCTTGAGTACCACTCTTGCCAAGACACAAGTTATGATGGGAGATGTGAAGACTAGAGCAGTAGCGTTTCCCAGTGGTAGGTTTTGGACACTCCATACCTTGCAAAGAAGAGCACCGGAACCACTTACACATCTCAAAAACACAAACTTTTTGCGAGGGAAGTCAACGAATGAGTGGCCTTGAAATGTGATCAAGATAGCGAGAAAACATGCTGCACAAGAACAGCTAATCAAAACCACTTCTCCACTTGGCAGAATGTTCATATGTTTTACAAATCCACCGTGGCATGTTGCCATGAAACTAGCAAATACAAACAGAGACACGCCTTTAATCCTGTTAAGAATTGGGACTTTAGAAGTTGGTTTATCCTCCTGTATGCCAGAAACATCGTTAGAGTCTGTTCGAACATCTGTAGACAAGTCCTTGAGTTTGTCTTCTTCGACAACATTCGGATTAGTGATAATAACGTCTTCGTGAGCCCTTGATAGTTCCTGCATTGTTAAACTTGCCGAGTTTTGAGCCATTCTAGATGCAAATTAATCTGGCTCTGGGCTTTTGAACAAGGAGGGGAAACGATCAATACTGAAATATAATGCTACTGAGGTCTCACTGCTGAATTTTATCTGATAAATTATGAAACGTCGTAATTTGATTATTTTTAATCTCTGCCATTTGAATTTAGCAAAAATTATATCTAGGTGACCTTGTAATGTAAGCCAACTAATCTTCAATCTTAATAACGATTCCAATTTCCAATCGTAACCATCGAATATATTTAATGAGACTCGCATTTTTACAGATAAAATTATTAAGTATTGCTTGCCCCTCAAAATTCACATTCATACGTTTTGAAAATCTGTGTATCCTCGCTAGATCGCTATATCAGAAGACAGGAGATATGGCATGAAATAGGATCCTAAATATTTTTCTCAGACCTTTGCTGGAGGGCTGCCCCCAGACCTCAAGCTTTCCTTTTGTAAGACTGCCATATCATGTGATAAGCTTCAATTGTTATTTTCAAAGGATATCAGCTTATCAATCATATATCTATGATTTTATAGTGTGCTGACAATATTCCTGAGGCTTGATTTCATGCCATGATTCCCTGACAAGAATCACTTAAAACTTTAAAAGTTTAAAAGCTTTACCTATAGATTCAAGAATTAATTGACATAAAAAGTGAACTTCAATACCATGTCAGGCATTATAAATATCATTTCATTATGTGTTAAATTTCAAAATTAACTAAATTCCCTGCCTGACTTGTTCCTTACTTCTGTCAGTCACATAACATAGATTAAATACTTTAATCTTGTCATAAAGTTCATAATTTTGGTTGATACTTGTGTAAACAATTCAATGGACATATCTTAGAAAAATTTTCGAAGTTTCTGGTGGGGGGTTGGTCGAATTTTTGAAATTCAGGGGTGGGGTGGCAGGGGGGAGTTAAAAAATTCAGGGGGGATTAGACCCAGGATGAAGCTATGATACACTGTTCTGATGCCATTTCGGCACCAATCCGGTATGAAATTTGGTGTTAAGCCGACACAAACCGAAAACATATTGAACCTATTATTAATTCATGCTGGTTTGCCGTCAAACTGAAAATTTATGGCCTGAAAAATTAGCGTTCTCCACTAAGTCTATCAGAAACAATGAGTTAACATCCGAAAATCGAACAATATGACTTGCACTTTTGTATGCCATTATAAAATGTATGTTGTGTAGGTTCCATTATAAGCGGCCCCTCCCACCAAGCAATGCAAATTCTCTTTGTGCTTGCTCTCATCATGGGACCAGTTACAGCAACATTTCAACGAATATTACCTAGGATACCAGATCCAGCTTTCAGGGGCGTAGCCAGGGGGGAGGCGACACAGGCGGTCGCCTCCCCCTTTTCAGATGAGTAGAAAAAATAACTAATTTTGCCCAATTTTATAAATCTGCTTTTCAACGCAGAAAATATATTTCATTTAGATTTAATTAACTACTAGGTTTTCAATTTAGTTAGTCCAATGATGAGTGAAGTTTGTTTAGATACGTGAGAGCATCAGTGCAAAACAGTTCTGTTTCTTACATTTCTCTGGGGCGAAACTAGTATTGTAAAATCATATCACTGCTCCGAAGGTTAAATATTTCGGTTCCAACTTAAAAGAGGTTGAGGTGTAACTTGTTCTGTTGTTAAGCTAAATCATAATATTATCACGATCTATCAATGTGATTTGATTCCATTTAAAGATTGAAACATCACAATTCATTAGCTGGGATTATTAGTAAACATAGATGGTAAATTTGCGACTTAATCCGGTGAAATGCCCATCACCCATATAATATCTCATTCGCAGTCTAATCAGTTTAAGATGCTTTTTTCGGCTATTTATTCGGTTATCAGTTGGTTTAATATTATGAATTGGAAAAATTTTTAAACATTCACAAGCTATTATCTACCAAAACATAATTTTGACTACCAATTCTGTGTATATAACTTAACAATCAAATCCTTTTATTTTGCTGCCTATTTTGTTGGAAAATGCTCTAAAACACCTTCTTTTTCTGGGGGCTCCGCCCCTATCCCTACAGGGGCTCTGCCCTTGACCCTTGATGGGGCTGCGCCCCAGACCCCACAGCTGGCGCTTCGCGCCGGCACTGTCAATAATTCTCTGCTGGCGCTCGGCGCCAGCAGCCGCCTCCCCCTTCTGAAAATCCTGGCTACTCCCCTGCCAGCTTTTAGTGTGAGACTTTCGGAGAAACCCAAAGTTATCATTATCATTAGCAAATTTAGATCTGGTTCATCGTTCCTGGGGGAGCTGTTCAATCAAAACGGTGATGTTATGTATGATTTTGAGACATTTCATCCGAAGGGGATCTTGGACCGAAAACTGGAAGCTGGATCTATGCCAGGAGTGAAAGCCCGGCACACATTGGACGAAATGAACATGCTTACCCTCCAACAAATCTTCTACAACTGCTCCGTTCCCGTGAGTGTGTTTGGCGGTATAGTACACAGACACTGGCGATGTGCTCCCACTCCCCATGAAAACATGTACCTTTTCGGGTCGGAGGTGTGTAACGACAAGGATCTCTTCTGGGTGGGAGCTCCAATGAGCGTTTTAAGGCCGTACCAATGTAGAACCCGAGAAGCTGTCACGCTCAAAGTAATCCGGCTGAGGAGGATCCAAGACCTCGATCTTATATCAGGAATCCGGGAAGCCAATATCCTGGTCATTCATCTGATACGGGATCCTAGAGCTTTATTCAGATCTAGATCTGGCTTTAAAGACATTTTCCAGACATTCAGAAATCCCTTGGACTATACAAAAACTGAAACTTTTGAGAAGCTTGGACTTGAAATGCATACAGAATGTAATAGGTATATAAGAGATTTGGAATATGGGAATTCAGCTCCTTGGTTAAAAGGCAGATATATGCCAGTGACACACGATGATTTGAGTGCCAGCACTGAGGAGTTTGCTGAGAAAATCTACTCATTTGCAGAAATGGAGATGACTGAATCTGTTAAGACATATATAGCTACAAAAGAGATTTTTGATGAAGCAGAGTCATCGGGCCAAAGAGATTTGGCACCAGATGGAGTTCTCAACACTCGAAAAAATTCACAAGAAGCAACTCAGAAGTGGCGTTATGAATTCAATTTAAGTAATTATTGGCAAATAAAGAAAATCAAATTAGTTAACAAACATTGCTCAAGACTAATAAAAAAGATGGGCTGGCAATTTGAGTTAGACATTTCTTCATCTTGAAGCTCTTGTAAGCCTTGTAACTTAACATGCAATATTTAGAATGCTTTTCGTATAAAATCTAAATAAATTGATAACTATGTGATATAAATTCCTTTGCTTCTTTTAAGGGATTTTCAGCAGTATTTCAACGAAGAGTAGTGAGTACCTTGGATACCTGATCAATATAACCCCAGTGTCCCGCTGATCATTTCAGCATTTAATCAATTAACGGTTGATATACAAGGATATATGTTGTTTTTGTATTTCTTCCGTATATCCGCCAAAACTACAATCTCCCATTGTAGTTGTAGTATTCCCCACTTAAGTGTGTTGGTGACCCTTCAGTGTGTCATGAAGTGTGTACGATATTTCAGATAGGACCTCTCAGAAGTATAAAGCTTGTTACGAAGTTTTTATTTAATATGATAACAGAGTGGATGTTTACGTTAAGCGGACCTTATAAGCGGACTATGTACAAATATATTTCATCTTTTAATACGTTAATCACCAGAAAATTGCTCTACCAGCCAGCTAGGTAGCTTAGAATTTGAATTATATGTCTACGCTAGATAATTAGGGCTTTGTTCAGCTGCTTATAGAGATAATAATGTTTTATGAATTTATGGAATTTATCATAATAAACATCTACATGAGCCAGGATTTACGAACAAATTCCTCCAGAATTTATACAAAGTACATCCCATGGGGAGTTTTGACAACCAACTGCTCTCAAAGATTCTAATGACTTAAACTGTGAACAATTTAAAATATCTATCCGAGGCTGAACAGCCATTTATTAAACAGTTTTGCCATTCGAGCGGCGTATGAAAGTAATAATGCTAACAAGCCGAGAGAAGTTGCGCTGTGTTTTAGCCCGAAGAAGATGCGATGTTATAATATGCAGGGGATAATAGTGTAATTTATGCTAAAATAATGTCAGATATGATATTCTCCACTAGTACTTGTAGAACAAGTGAGCCGAGCCGTACTCATTGGCTAATCTTGTCAATATTCTAATTTGATCTTGACATTGCTCAATATATATGCTCCAATGCATCTTACTACTTTAATCTAAATACCGAACAATGATCGTAATTATATTGTAAATTACCTAAATTACTCTTAACAGCAGTGAATTTGATTTTGCTGGTAGTCCATTATGTGATATTAATGATATTTTTACTTTATTCATTCCAAATCAACCTGTAGATTTTCTCGTTTTGTTTGGATGCCGATTTGACGGGAAGTCGTTACCAGGAATTAACTGTATATCATCAAACCTCAATCACAATTAAATCAGACTTAAATCACAAAAAAATGAGTCGGTGCATTTGAATGAATTCCATCCTGACTTAGTATAAATCTAGTAATTACTAATTATCCTCACTGGCTGCCATATGTGATAATTTCTCCTCATTACGCTGCCATTATTTGCCAGCAGCTTTACTGCACAGATTTATAAGCTTGTCTACGTATTGCCTTGTATTTGATTGCTCCTCTACTATTTGATGGTAAACTCGTTATATAAATGCGGAACTTCCTCATTTCACGGATGGTAGATGAGTCCTTTTCATCGAGCGAGAGCGATGATTCTGATTTCTCCCTCGCCCCCGAACAATTGCCATCTTTGGTGGCTGTTGATGGTTCTTCGCGATTGGGGTTCCATGATTCTTTCAAGCAGACGCATGGTTAGTGTGACATACTTTCGGGGCAAATTAGGATGAAGTGGTCAATCACTGACCCGGTGCTGGTCCACCACCAATAGGCGATGGATCGGCGCTGCGACTGTGATTGAACACGAACACCTTGCACTGATTATTTTGCGCTTGTCGTAAATTAACTTCGCAAAATATGTAAATTTAAGCTCAGACAGTAAACGTATTTCTACATGAAATCATTTCTTCTATTAAAGATATTATTGCTTCTGTGTCAATAGTATCACCCCCCCCTCTAACCACCCCCTGACCAGGAGGCACCTCTCTGTCCTGCAGTTCGCGTTCCCACAGCCCCTCCTGCCATCCTGAGCACGCTGAGACCCCCATAGTGCCTGCCTCCCTGTGTGCGGACCCCTCAGGAGGCACCCCTCTGCAGGAGCAGCTGTCAGACAGTGCTGCCTCCCGGGACAGCATGTACGTGTTCGACAACCTCCCGCCCCTGCCGCACGGCGAGGAGACAGGCGAGGGGTACAAGTCCGCGGACGATAGGAGCAACAAGTCCGCGGACGACAGGTCCTGCTCCCGGAATTCCGGGGATAATCCGACCAGCGGCGTGGAGTCGCTCTTTGAAATTGGTACTAAGATTTACCGAGCCATCAGTCCTAGTAATTGTGAGACAGAAACACCAGACTGTTCTGACGCGAGGCGTTCCAAAAGAGAGGAAAGGAGGGCTGCAGGTGAAAGTACCAGAAGCAAGCCCAGGCGGAAGTCGTCGACCAGTGACGAGAAGTCGAAGCGGCGGTCTCTACGGAGGGAAATGTCATCGGACCACTCTTCTTCAGGACACCACCGCTCGGACAGGAAACATCGCAAACACAGGTCTCGTAACCACCACCACAGGTCCAGCAAAGACCCCACTGATCTAAGACAACGACGGAGTGGCGTCAGGAAGCGCCGGTCTCCTGCCCTCTCTGAGAAGAAGAGTCCAGAGGAGGAGGATGAAGACCCCGCGCTGTCTTCTAAGAAGTCTCCACACGACAGACAATACCTCACCAATGAAGAAGCTGCATCTCGCTCCAAAGCTAACCTCATGTCGCTTGCCAAGCAGAGTGGATATATTGATAAAGCCCAAATCCCCAGCTTTTCCAGTGCGACCTTGATGGAGCAGGCTTCTGCAGCAGCTGTAGATGATAACGAATCCACCAACCCGTACCAAAACTACGATTCTAAATCACAGCACGACTTGCGGCGCGAGAAGAAGCGACTGCTGCACCCCCTGCTCACCCGACCTGATGGGACCCAGTACATTTTGTACAATGGTTTTGAGACCGAGGTGGCGTGTTCCTCAAAGGAGCCCGAGCTATCCCGGCCCTCCACTGCTCTTGTTCCCGTCTCGGATTCCGGCAGACGGGACAGTCGTGATGGCGTGAGTGTTTTAATGATTGTGTTGGTAACACGTATAACAGTATGTGCTCACAATTGCTCAACATACTATACGTGCAAATTGGTTGGAAACACGCGAAATAATCATTTTCGTAATTTCGTGCTGGTTTGAAATAAGTTAGTAAGTTAAGATCTTGGATGCTTCCCCCAGGCTTTGGTTTTTTTAATTTTTTAAAGGATTCACGCCCATTTCCAATTCCAGCCAAATTATTAATTATCATCTTTGGTCTCTTGATGTTTCAAGAAGTTTAATAAGAATAATTTTAATTTAAGTTACCAAAAAAATAAATCAAAATTTCTCGTTGAATTACTTTTTTGGCAGGTTTTGGGCATGCTTGTGGATTACCTAGATAGCAACATAACGGTTATTGGTCGAATGCAAGACAAAAACACACTTTCTGAGTAAGTAAACATTCTCTGGGACCAATCCAATCTGTTAGGATGGTTTTAGGATGTTCGTCATCGAACTATCAATGTTCGTTGAATCGCATACTGCCGGCTAAAAGTATTGCTGGGTAATGGAATGTGCATTTGCTTGTAGTTATTTGTCCCATTAACTTTTTACAGCCCCATTTTAGCAAATTTCTTACTGATCCCTATTTCAGCATCGTTACAAACATCTGGGGGAAGATCTGTGATAAGCTGAAAGACGTTGTCGAAACTAAACCCCAGCTAGATGAACAGCACTACGACAGAGTCGGTGACTCTATCAAGGTCAGGAGTCTCTCAGTCTCATTGCTGAGTGTACCTATTCTATAGAATTCCTGTTGCTGCATAATCTGCATGGGGGCTGATGGAATTATAAAAATAAAATTTGTTGATATATCAGCTTTCATTTTCAAATCCTGACCTTATTTTATAAAACTGTGGATTAAAAAAGGTATTATTTTAAATGGAATAGAAATGATACAGTGAAAAATCTTCCAATTTAAAACATGATAAAAAATCTGAGAAATTATTTCATTCTTGTCACTAATAAAATATGCAATTTATTAAATATCGCCCTCTGCAAAACAAGAACCCTCAGTCGACACCAAATATTTTGGACAAATACGATATTAATTATAGTTCACCGTTTCTAAAGCTTGACGCCACAGTCCACACCAAACATCTTAGACAAAGTTAGACTGATAGTCCCAATCATGATGAGAGCAGCTCCAATCAGAGACAAGGACTCTGCTGCTTCTTTGAAAACCACCACTTGAAGTAAAAACGCTAGAACCGTGTCTAAGTTCCGGATGAGGGACGCTGTCGTGGCCTTTTCGTAACTCAAACCTTTGTTAACGGAGAGAGTTGAAGTTGCTTGAGTAAAGCACAAACACAGCAGCATCCCTCTGAAGGTATAACAGGAGGGGTTGACGTATACGGATTGTGTGGCAGCTTGCAGAATGATTCCAGCCAGTGTCTGACAAGTTACTCCATAGAATGTCACCACGAAGCAGTTGACAGCGGATCCAATGTACCGCTGACACACGTACGCACTGCTCAGACTGAGAGCTGCAATGAGGGGCACAATGTTGTACCACAAGGGGTAATCCTCGGCCCCCTCTGAAGGGAATATGAAAGTAGGTCTGGCTATCAGGATAATACTTGATAGCCCTGCTAGAATGGCAAAGATGTGGAACAAATTGATCTTTTCCTTGAGTACCACTCTTGCCAAGACGCAAGTTATGATGGGAGATGTGAAGACTAGAGCAGTAGCGTTTCCCAGTGGTAGGTTTTGGACACTCCATACCTTGCAAAGAAGAGCACCGGATCCACTTACACATCTCAAAAACACCCACTTTTTGCGAGGGAAGTCAACGAATGAGTGGCCTTGAAATGTGATCAAGATAGCGAGAAAACATGCTGCACAAGAACAGGTAATCAAAACCACTTCTCCACTTGGCAGAATGTTCATATGTTTTACAATTCCACCATGGCATGTTGCTATGAAACTAGCAAATACAAACAGAGACACGCCTTTAGCAGTCGGTTTATCCTCCTGTTTGCCAGAAACCTCACCAGATTCTGTCCGAACATCTGTAGACAAGTCCTTGGATTTCCCTTCTCCGACCACATTCGGATTAGTGATAATAACGTTCTCATGAGCCCTTGATAGTTCTTGCATTGTTAAACTGGCCGAGTTTTGAGCCATTTTAGATGCGAATCAATCTGGCTCTAGACTTTTGGCAAAGAGGTAAAACGATCAAAACTGAAATATAATGTTTAAAACGTCGTGTTCTTGTGATATAAGAATATATCATTCATAGTCATACATTCTGAGAAGTTTATTGGTTAGAACATACAACTGACACGCAACATATTCATATCACTAAGTTCTTATCTTAGTACCTTATTGGCCTTTATTTAGCCGGCCTTTTTTTTAACCGGCCCTTTTTTTAACCGGCCCTATGGACAAAAATCGAACCATTTTTGAGCCATTTTAACCGGCCCCTTGGACAAAATTTTTTCAAGCAGTTGCCAAACCAAGAAATTTTCGCTCAAAAAGAGCCACGAAAACCAATTTATACTGAGCAAATTGCATCAAAAACCTAAATACCGGTCTATTATCATGATTTAGGTCACTATCTGCGTTATATAATGACGGTAAAATGAATTTAACAGTACATAAGCCAAGTAATAAAAGTTTCATTTGGCCTAAATTAATTGGCCTTTAATTTAATCGGCCCCATTTTAACCGGCCATTTTTTTAACCGGCCCTTTGGACAAAAATCTCAAAGTCGTTTTTGTCCTTAAGGGCCGGTTAAATAAAGGCCAATAAGGTATCTTAAAGGGGTTCTCTGGTATAAAATTGACTTAAGAATTTTTTTTGAAATCGAAATCATGATGATTTCATCATTTCTCACCTTACATGTATGAAAATGTTGAAATCCCCATCCCTCTATCTCCATCATTTAGCGAGTTATTGCGGTTTAAAAATTTAGTGCGATGACGTCACTACAGCTGCACCAACATGTTGTCGCGCAGTGTTATATTAAAGGTGAAACAGCTTATTGTAATGGGAGATGGGTGTGCAATCTGGTGAAATTGAGGGGGCCTCAAATATGATTGTAGCACTGATGATGTTCTGAAAGTACTTTGCTATTTTACAATCAGCTGGTGTGTCTCATTAAAGTGTTGTGAAACCTGGCAATTGACAGTGACAAAGTATAAATTGTTAAGCATGCTTATATAGTTTTCATCCTAGTTCATGGATGGAATCAACTACTTACCTTATCTGACATAATTATCACGGACATTACATTCACGCTGAGCACCTCAGTTTTGACTAGTTTTTCACTAAAAAATATCAGATTTTTCAGAATTTTGACTTAGATTTTCGACATTTAGTCTAATAATAAAGTTGATTTCGTCACCATTATTGAGAAAATGGGCATAAAAGATTTTCAATGAAAATGCGGACTTCTGGAGGGGTATTTCAGGTTGCGGACGTTTGCGGACAAGTGGGAGGGAGGGGTCTAAAATTACCAAAATTTTGTGGACGTCCTTTATGGATGGTCCTTGGTGTCCAAGGGATCACTGAACTTTTGTTTGAATCCGGGCTAGTGTCAGATTGAGTAGGCTGGCGTCAGTCAGAAAACGACTGAGTACTCGGCCTCGGTCAAAAATCGGCCCTTCTTACAAACTCGGCAAAATTTTGCTTTATTTTGCCGAGTTCGATAACTAGCTGATCGCCACAATTTTATGTATTATTTCAAAACTTATAGCTGAATTTTAGGGTCTAACAAACTGAAATTTTCACTGGATTAGAATTTAACTGTAAGAAATTTATCAAACTTAACTGATTCAATTGGCAAAAGATTTTCTAAAAACAGTTTTACAGAAAATCATGGTATTATAAAATTGCAGCTTCTCGAAAGTTATATAACTTGGCTGAACTCGGCCTCAGTCTCGGCCTCGGCTCCGTCCTAGACAACGCAAACTCGGCCTCGGTCTCGGCTAAGAACCTGAACTCGGTCGTTTACTGGCGTCAGCTACTGTTGTTAGAGTGAACTGCTGTTAGAGAAAAACAGTAAACCTACTTCGGAATCGACTAGAATGGGAATTGGGAATTAATATAGATTCAGAGTAAACTTGTACTAGAGTCGGTAAGATTAGACCGGAGTGGACTTGTGTCAGAGTATAAAACTTGTCTCAACCGGAACTATTTTCATGAGTTCATGGGCCAGAGTGTTCGGTGTTGGAGAGGACAGGTCCTACATTGCACTCTTTCACAACTGAACTTTGTCAAAACTTGTTAAAAAGTAGAATGCAATCAGAGTGAACTGATATCAAATTTTAGTCGGACTGAACAGTTGTCAAAAAATCATTGAACTGGTCGACCGGTATTACGGTAAGAAGGAACTTAGAGTAAATTGATACCAGAGTGTTGAGTTTTACTTTCATAATGAACTGAAGTCTGATCAATTAAGGGGTTGATGCCTTAAAGTACTGATTTCACAATGAAAATTGTCAGAATTTACTGCAAATTCTGACAATTTTCATTGCAGGCAAGATCTACAGCCCTAAGAAAGAAACAAGTAACTGACAAAAGTATAGTTTCGAGATATATGCAAAAAAGTGATTCGATTTAGTAATTCAAATAACTCCGCTTAGAATAACCTGTTTTTCCTAATTTTTTAACGAGTATGTATCTATTTTTCTTGAATAGCATTAATATTATCAAATTTTTCTCCTTATTGAGATAGATAGCGATAAATATCCATTTTTATGTTACTTTTTTCTGCCTTAGTAACTCTGTCAGTAAATTTGTTTTTTCCTAAGTATTAGCCACTTAGTATGACTTTTCCCTATTATAAGAAACAGATACTTGTTTTTTTCCTAAATACATAAAGATACATACTTGTTTTTTCACTTAGCAGAAGGAACACATAATTGTTTTCTTCAAAAATGGCAAAAACACATACTTTGGTTTCCATCGTAGTACATAAAACACATACTTGGCTTCTTTCTTAAATGCAAAAACACATAGGCACTTTGTTTATATTAATTTGATATGGATAAAAGCATACAGCCCATTTCAATATCATATTTGATTGGTCGTCCCCAAGAAAATATTTGGTTCTCCTTTTTTAGCAAGTGCATCCCCAAAATTGGCTAAAATATATACTGTGCGATATTTGACGAAATTAAAAATAATTGCTCAAATTATTCTTATATATAAGTGTTCCACTTTGATCAAGATTGTTTATTTTTCAAAAATACGGCAAAAATTGACCTTTTTTGACACCTGCAACTTTCGAAACAAACCGACTGCTTGAAACAGCTTGATGAGCACAGTGACAGCTTAGCGATACAAAATTTAGTCATTATATTCTTCCTAGTCCTACCCAGTATATGGAGGTAGATCACTGCTTCTCCTTCTTTACGCTTGAGATCGAGCATTACGACATCTGGACTCCGAAAATTCGATTTGTTTTCCTGCTCTGTGCGGGCTCGAAAACCAAAATTACAGAAAACCAAATCTAATTACAAAGTGAATTATCCAACGTTAATCTATGTTTTTCGCTCTCGAGGGGGATCGGAAAACCCATTGCCAATGCTCCCCACCGCTCCCCAAAGTATCACTTTCACAGCTTGTAGGTGCTATCCTGTACTTGCATACTTTTACGTCCTATATTATGACATGATAACATATTATTGTGCCATTGTGTAATTGTAAACCCCGCAGAAAACAGGCGGTTCAAATGACAACATTGCACTATGATGATGACGACATTTAAACTGCCTATTTTTCCTGTACACTATCACAATCGGAGTTAGAGAATTATAAGCTAACGCAGGAATCAGCGTGGAGAGATTGTCTGCCCGATATATTTAGCTGCAAAAATTAGAAAATGGAACAAAAACTGTTGAATAATTTCAGTCCGTTTCAAAATTTGACCTTTTTTGGTCGTCCCCATATGGTCTTCCGCTCTCAATGATATTGATTAGGGGCATACAGTACATCTCTTCAAACTTAGTACAAAAAACACATACTTGCTTTATCCATAAAATCACAATCTTTGGTTTTTATTGTATCGACTCCAACAGAATAAAAACTTGGTTGGCGAGTCAGTAGGAAAACCCCCATTATTGACCTTTATTTAGCCGGATTTTTAACTGGCCATATGGACAAGAAACGAATATTTTTGACGCATTTCAACCAGCCCCTTGGTCATTTTTTTCAAGCAGTTGCCGAACGAAGGATTTTTTTGCTCAAAAATTACCCTTGAAACCAATTTGTACTCAGCAAATTTTCATCAGCTTAAAACTATATAAACGTCCCATTTGACTCAAATGAACCAGCATTATTTCAATTAATTAACCCGCCCCAAATAAACCGGCCATTTCTAGATTGACCCTTAGGGCAGAAACAAGCAACTCGTTTTTGTCCTTAAGGGCAAGTTAAGTTAGGAGTAAGGTACTTTTTCCTTCACATAGTATAAATATATTTGTTATTTTTTCATTATTGATTGTTAAATAGTTAATTAGTTAGATAAATAGTTAGTTAGTTAGTGAGTGAGTGAGTGAGTGAGTTAGTCAGTTAGATCGTGGGGAATAGATTCTTATGTGCGCTCTTGTCGGTAGGCCAGTCAGTCTGTTAGTTAGTTAGTTAGTTAGTTAGTTAGTTAGTTAGTTAGTTAGTTAGTTAGTTAGTTAGTTAGTTAGTTAGTTAGTTAGTCAGTTAGTTAGTTAGTTAGTTAGTTGGTTAGTAAGTTAGTTAGTTAGTTAGTAAGTTAGTTAGTTAGTTAGTTAGTTAGTTAGTTAGTTAGTTAGCTAGTAAGTTAGTTAGTTAGTTAGTTAGTTAGTTAGTTAGTCAGTTATTTAGTTAGTTAGTTAGTTAGTTAGTTAGTTAGTTAGTTAGTTAGTTAGTTAGTTAGTTAGTTAGTTAGTTAGTTAGTTAGTTAGTTAGTTAGTTAGTTAGTTAGTTAGTTAGTTAGTTAGTTAGTTAGTTAGTTAGTTAGTTAGTTAGTTACTCAGCTAGTTAGTTAGTTAGTTAGTTAGTTAGTTAGTTAGTTAGTTAGTTAGTTAGTTAGTTAGTTAGTTAGTTAGTTAGTTAGTTAGTTAGTTAGCTAGTAAGTTAGTTAGTTAGTTAGTTAGTTAGTTAGTTAGTTAGTTTGGTTAGTTATTTAGTTAGTTAGTTAGTTGGTTAGTTAGTTAGTTAGTTAGTTAGTTAGTTAGTTAGTTAGTTAGTTAGTTAGTTAGTTAGTTAGTTAGTTAGTTAGTTAGTTAGTTAGTTAGTTAGTTAGTTAGTTAGTTAGTTAGTTAGTTAGTTAGTTAGTTAGTTAGTTAGTTTCCCACAATTGCATAGTATCTATAGCCAAAGCGTCCTCAAATTATACTGGATTGTTAAAATACTGTTGCCTCATGTCCCGAATGATATACTGTCCCGTGTGAAATACTGTACCGAGTGAAAAACTGTCCCAAAGTAGGGACCGTTCAAATATTTTGTAATCATTTTTGGCCGATTTTACCCCCTCCCCTCCCCCTTGTAATGAAATTTACAGTAGTTGTTTTAATATTTTGTTACAATAACATTTTAGTCATTTTACGGAATCATACGGAACCCCCCTCCCCCTAGGTGATTACGTAATATGTCAACGATCCCTTATGTACTGTCCCAAGTGATAAATTGTACCGACTGAAATACTGTCTTAAGTGAAATACTGTACTGAAAGAAATAGAAGCGTCCATTTAACTCAAATAAGCCCATCGAATTGAATCGGGCACTCAAGTAGACTCAACTACTGGACTCGCCCACTTGATTCGATCCGGCCAGTCAAATCATTGACTCAAATCAGCCACTCAACTTGACGCAGCCACTAAGACTAACTCGGTTATCCGATTCGGCTACTCAACCCGGATCAGCTACTTGAAGTTGACTCGATTCAGCCTCTCGTATCGACTAGGCTTCTCATCTCGACTCAACTACTATACTAGTATACTACGTCCCGTTTAAGTTCGTAAATTTTAAGATAACATTTTAATTCTTAAAAATTGACTTATGGACAAATTCTTCACATTATTTCAGGGCCAAATGATGAACATTTATGGTAAATTAACTTCTATAACCGTTGTTATCGACACAACGCGTCCATCGCCTCTCAAGTTAAGACCTCAAATGAGCAAAATTACCCCTTTGTAGTTTCTTGAATCCCCACATTACAGCTCGTTCCAGGAAAGTCATAGAGGTAAACGGCTACTGATTTTCATTGGAGATGTTTCTTTTGAGTGTCAGCCATAGTCAGAAATCAACGGGAGTCAAATCTAGGGAGTAGGGAGGCCATGACATGAAGACATGTTTCCTTACTGCTCTCCTTGGGAAATGCATGCCAATAATTGCTCGATTTTTGAGAGCCGTTTGAGGTGTTGTACTAACTTGCATGAACCATGACGACTTCAGCATGTGTTTCTGCGTCAACTGACGCAAAAACCACGACACACAATCATAGTGAATATGCCCATTAACCTTGATTTGGGTGCCATTTTCGTGGAAAAATTAAGAAAAAGTTAAAAAGAAGATTTTTGGGCTAAAAGCGCCCAAAACCATGACTTAAATAGGTGTTAGGTGACTTCCAAGAGGCTGAACAGTGTCCCTGTAAAATTTCCAAAAATATCGATGCCAATTCTGGGATATCCCATGACTGTATTGCCCTGATTCGCCCGGAAACAAACTTAGGGTATTATCCTCTATTCACTTAGTGCACTCTTACAGGCTGCGAACTGGGCCTTCCTCTGCTTCTCTGTTAAGCAGATGTGAATTTTTGCCTCACAGGCTTCCATCAGTATTCTCTTGCGAACAATCTCCGAAATTTAAAAGTTACAGGAGCTGGCTTTTCTGAAACGAGGTTTGCACACTTTTGGCCTCAGCTTCTTTGATCGATGATCCCCGTCGTTTCCGCCGTCATGAACAGTTCCAAGGTCACAGAATTTTTTGTTGATACACTGGAGAGTACCAAGGGTAGGTAAAATTTTGGTCCAGTATCCAGGTACTTAGTTTCCTGGATGACCATTAAATCTTTTAAAGTGATGACCGCAAATTCACGTTTCAATAACATGTATTTTTCACACTTCCAGTCAACGTGAAGAATTACCAACTTAAACTTCTGAAAACCAAATCAGGCCCACATAGGCTTAAATGTTCATCCATTTACTCCAATCTACAGTACCATTTAGGGTTTTATCTCTATTGTAGTTAATGTAGTGTGTATTTCACATTTACGAACTTAAACGGGACACTATAGATGGCTTTACTCGGCCAATCGGCTCGAGTAAGTCATTAAGATCGACTTTAAGAAACTCGATTCGGCCAGTCTAGCTGGACTCAACTGTTCAACTAAACTCGGCTTCTCGGCCCTACTCGACTAGACTTGTCCACGAATACTGAAAACTAGGATCGACATTCGACTTGACCACTTGACTCGACTCGACTCGGCCATGTAGCACGATTCGGCCCCTTGACTTGACTCGGCTAACAGCTGCCCCAGCCATTTGACTAAGTAATAAGCGTTGCCTTTCGACTCTCGAGATTTCCAAGCAGATCGGTTATAGACTCAGCCACTCAAATCATGTGGCTACTCGACTCAACTAAATTAAATGAATCAATGGCTAATTGTTCCAATCTCGACTCGACTCGACTGGGCAGTGAAAATTAGATGCAAAAAGTAAGAATCAATAAAAAGAAACGTCGTTGGAAATTCCGAAGGCAAAATGATGTGTGATACTAACCTTCTGATTAATGAACAGCCCTAACCGAAGAGTAAGGTAAGTCAAAAACTAACGAAATAGTGAAATATAGTCTAATAATATGATAAACGTCATGAGATGAAATGATTGAATAATGAATTTATGAATTGAATGCTCTATTGTAATAGCTATCGTTAATTTTGGCTTTTGATTTTATTGGAAGGAAAAAGTACGTATATTTTACATTTTGCTCACGAATTCATTATCGCGCTCTCATTTCGAAGTTATAACATTTAATTTTGCGCGCGCACAAATATATAATTTTTGCGCGAACTAAGGCAACGTAGCAAAACCAAAATATCCCACAGGGAATCAAATCCAATGTTTTTTGTTAATCAGAATACCAAAGCGATGACAATATAATATACTGATCGATCAAACGACAAAAAACGGCCGTTCCTAACCCGATTTACACAAACTCTTATTATTACTACCTATATTATGAAAGACACTCTTGCACGTTTTGACACCATAGCAGTCTCCACCTGATCAAGCACTATGCAATGAGCTAGACAAATAAACTATTTTCCCAACGATTTTTACTGCCAACGTGACACTAGACAATGAAAAACTGCCTGCTAATATATAGAAATAAAAGTAGTTATTATCGTAATTATGACCAAGATTTGAACAGCGTGAGACGTGAAGATCAAGCACGGCCCCGAGAGCAAAGCAAGGAATTCCTTTTTATGGACTTTATTTGTGCACCACAACCTGTTGAATGTTTGCAGCTTGTGCTGTTAATGGAGTAATAGCTAGGAAATTAAGAAGACTTCTATGAGAATTGATTTGATACTAAGTACACTTTGATAAATTAGTTACTTAATAAGTCACTCATAAAGACGGTGATGGGAAGTTAGATGCAAATATGTAATTGTAACACTGAACATCAGACTATGGCAAAAAATCATGCAATCATCGGATAAAAAACACTTGAAAACATCGAATGCAACCCAATGTGCTGGAAGATAAATTCATTGAATTATCGGTGGTAAAAATCTTCTGAACAGCCAAACACCGGAATTTTTTCTAACAGCCTGGGAGTCAGGATATCACAATATTGAGACCTTATTGTCTGTGTCATGCCATAAAAGGAGACTTAGATTAATAAATGTCATCATGATGAATAACTTGAAAACTATAACTGGTTACTGCATGTAATTACTTGTTTTTTTCCTTAGCACTCAAACAGGCAAATGCAATATACAATACTGAAATTCAAACGCGATGTCGATAAACTGAAATTGAATGTGCCTCGAAGTAACATCAAGTATCATGATGAAAAAGAAAAACTTGAGTTTGAAATGGTGACATATTTTTTGTTTTGGAACGTTAATCAGCCAGTATTTATTACTTAGTACTATTCAAGTCATCTTATCTTAATATTTGATCGCCAGAACTACATCAAATTTAAGTAAAATTCGTGATTCATTTTCTTTTTTCCCATTTCTCTACGAAACAATAGAATATTTCTTTAATATGATATAAGTATTGTTCGCTAAATATTAAGATTTTAAACACTTACTTGGTTTTTCCAAAGTACAATTAACACAAACTTGACTTTTTACTAAGCACAAAAAACCAATAATTGTTATTTTCCTTAATAAAAATAACTCATACGTGGTTCTTTTACTTAGTGCAAAAAACTCATACCCTCATTGTACTTAAGTATAAAAAGTATCTACCTTATTCTAGCTTATTAACAAAAACTGATGCCTGCTATCTTGCTTAGTAGCAAATAACATATAATTGGTTTATTCCATAGTATTTTTGAAACATGTAATTACTTGATATTTTCTTAGGGTATCAAAATGTCAGTTACTTGGTTGTAAAAATTTTAAAAATCGATTTTCTCAGTTTCTATACATCGTATGAGCTCCAAACCTTTTGGAAGATGTGCAAAATCGTATGCACATCACGGCAATATATATAACTCAATTTTGACCGATTTCACACTAATCAGGATACGGTAGCTGCACTTATTACAATAGCTCAAATACTAGACAAGCCAATAACACTACATATTCTCATAAGATAAGATAAGATATAGTAAAATCCTAGTGAGTACTATAGTTATAGTAAAATAGAAGGTACAAATTAAACAGCGGGTTAACAGTATTCCACCCAGACCCGGATAAGAAACGACTGAAGGTGGACAAATTTATCCACCTCCATTTTCTCGGCTTCTGAGTGGTTTTTGAACTAAACAAAAATATCCTCTATTTCAGTGTTGGTCAATGGTTTTAGTTGAGCTAAGTTTTGTCATCGAACTTTCAATAACTTTTAATTTCAATTAATTAAGCCGGTAATTAATATTTGCACGCAGGAGCGCTATATACGAGCTATATAACGGACTAATTGAGTTACGGCTTGCGGTAGATATGTTGTGGCTACATGGCAAGTATAGTAATTCCTGGAATGCTTCTTTGCGGGGCCTAATTTCACTGCTGCCGGGTTGATATGATCATAACGATACACCTTTTAGTTTTATTACGATATAATCAAATTGAATCTACACTTGAGTAACATCAATGTTGAACGAGATTCAAGATTTTCCGTTTCAAGCAGAAACTCTCCACAGTCCACACTCTCTAGCAGAGTAGAAACCTAAAAGACGTTCAAAATTAGAAAAAAACAAAACAAAAAAACTGTCTTTGTCTTATATTGATATAGGTACTGATACCACTGTCGATGTCATAATACTGTTGCATAATGACACTCCTCTACTCCTCTATAATGTAACTGTCGTAGTGTCGTAGTACTGTCGCATGTCGTAGTACTGTCGTATGTCATATAACCATTGTATGATGACACCTCTTCATAAATATGTAACTGTCGTAGTACTGTCACATGATGAACTGTCGTCTGTCATATAACTGTTGTATAATGACACAGCCTCGCCAATATGTAACTGTCGCATAACTGTCGCATGATTTTCTGTCATAACTGTCGCATAACTGTTGCATAACTGTCGCATAATGACACTTCTCTATAATATAACTGTCGTAGTACTGTCGTCCGCTGTCGTATGATGTACTGCCGTCTGTCATATTACTGTCATATAATGACACTTCTCAATAATGTAACTGTCGTAGTACTGTCGCATGATGTTCTGCCGTCTGTCATATTAATAGGCATAATGACACCGACTCGCAAATATGTATTACCTTAGTACTGTCGCAGTACTGTCGCATGATGTACTGTCGTCTGTCATATAACTGCTGTATAATGACACCGCCTCGCCAATATGTAACTGTTGCAGTACTGTCGCATGATGTTCTGTCATAACTGTCGCATAATGACACTTCTCTATAATATAACTTTCGTAGTACTGTCGCATGATGTTCTGCCGTCTGTCATAGTACTGTCACACAATGACACTTCTCAATAATGTAACTGTCGTAGTACTGTCGCATGATGTTCTGCCGTCTGTCATATTATAACTGTTGCATAATTACACTGCCGCAAATACCTATGTAGGGGAGATAGGCGGCAAATGGGACAGTTTGTCAAATGGGACAGCTTCATATCTCACTTAATTTTGGTCACTATGTAACATGAGACCTTTGAATATGTTCCAATTAGTGGAACATAGATGGGAATTGAATTGCAGGTTGAATGCAATAAGAATCACGGTTTAAGGCTACAAAGCTGAACGAAGTCATCAGAACTAGAAGTTGAGATTTTCATTTCGACTGTTGTGTTCGCATTATTGTTTTTAGGTCGCTTTTTTCGGTTTTATAGCCGATATCAGACATCTTATGATGTTATTCAAACGTCAAAAAACGTTGCTTCTCTAATATTCAGAATATATTATGCGAATTATGCATGCCATGTGAAATGGTCAAATGGGACAGATCGAAATTTGGAAAATGGGACACCCTTTCGGCAGAATATTTCCATCTCATTAAACGTATTATTGCTTTTTGACCAACTTGAATTAATAGAAATAGCGTATTTTTCATCATGGAACAGCCGTACTGGTCTGGCATTTCTCATCAACTTCGAAAATTTTTCTCTCTTATTCCAGGCTAAAACTGATTATTGCATGTTTGCACGGTTTTTTCAAATCTGATCAAAAAGTCCATTTCTAATGCACAAAAATATCAAAATGACATCAGACACCCAATATCAGGCAGCAGACAACTATGGGGACTGGGTTTTGCGTGATGGGACAGGGTGTCCCATTTGGTAATCATGGCACTTATAAAATGGGACACTGTCCGTCAAATGGGACAGCTCATTATCTCAGAAACCCTTCATATTAATGACCTTGGAATGTGCAACAGAACATATTTCCACAATTCGAGTATCCTGGAACATAAATTTCACACAAAGCGTAGATCCTTTCATTCAAAATGTTCATCTCAAATTTTTGTCCCATTTGCCGCCTATCTCCCCTAGTACCTATTGTTGCAGTACTGTCGCATAACGCACTGTCATTACTGTCGTACACTCGTACCTACAACTGTCGCATAATGACGTTCATTAGAAAGTATGAGAAAAAGAAAAACGCCTTTTGTATACAGCCGTGATCTGAAATAAGGAAGTAACTGCAAATTTGTGTGAACATTTCAGGGA
Source organism: Beroe forskalii (assembly GCA_011033025.1). Lineage (NCBI taxonomy): Eukaryota > Metazoa > Ctenophora > Nuda > Beroida > Beroidae > Beroe > Beroe forskalii. The sequence goes on along the minus strand of WFMF01000090.1, from coordinate 187,298 downwards.
TTTTGTTATCTGGAAGAAGGAAGTATCTTACGTAGATACTTCCTTTTCCCGATAAACCATGAAAAAGCGGCAATGATTTGGTGCAGTTGCTTCCTTTCCTGAACATAATATTATGGTGGGCTGTTGCGAATAAAAAGGAAGTACCTAACTGATCAGAATATTACTGTAAAAGAAGTAAGTGTAGGTTTAGCCGAGAATATTTTCAAATCATTTGCAATTAATCCATTAATTGATTAATCCATCAATGGGCCCCATCAATTAATCCATGGGATATTTTCGGATAAACATGATGAAATTCATATGATATACTGAGCGATGAATGATCATAAATTCAGTCGGCTAATTTTTGTTTTTATTTACTTCTTTTACTGTAAAATTGTCAGTTACTTCCTTTTTATCCACAAGAGCCGGCCATAATAATATGTTCAGGAAAGGAAGTAACTGCACCAAAAAGGAAGTACCTAACTGCACCAAATCATTGCCGCATTATCATGGTTTATCTGGAAAAAGGAAGTAGGTATCTACGTAAGATACTTCCTTAGATTCCAGATATTAGATAACAAAATCGCAAAATCCCTGAAATGTTCTCAAAAATGGCAGTTATATTATTAGTAGTTACTTCCTTTAAAAATTTTTCAGGGACATTTCCCACGCAAATGACTTAGCCCATCTTGTAGAGCTCAACGAGCTGAAAATGTTGGTACCGAAACTCCAAAATTTGCAGTTACTTCCCTTTTCCAGATCACGGCAATATAGTTCTATAAATTTGACGCGCAGATTTTTCATTGGACAAAAATCATCAAATAATTCGGTCATTGAACTGTTTTTGGCTCATGATTGAATTGGCATTTAGGTATCTGGCATAACCGAAATATAATATCCCATTTTCAATTGGCATCCTTTTTCATACTAATATCTTTATATAGGTAGGTACCTACTTACAGTATAAGCTCACTCCCCACAGTGTGAAAATTGAAAAATTGTGTTTATTTATCTCAATGTAGCAACTTCCTGTTGAAAAGCATTAGAGAATCTTCGAACTCCTCTCTTGTGTAACATGATGAAGTTGCAAAAGCAGTTGAGCATCACACATCCTTACAACACTCTTTATAGTTATACGTAAGTACTTAGGATAGGCGGTTGGCATGACGTCACTATTGAATCAAAGCAGTTAATCAATGACGTTGACTGTACATGGGTATTATATGCAATGTGGTGTTCCAAGTAAGCAGGTTGCAACTTTATCCCTATCTAAACATCCAAAACCTTTGGGAGATCAGACACTCATGATACTAATTATATACAAGGCGGTTTAACGTCATCAACTTGTGACTTCAGTTGTGAAAGTGACAAAATTCAATTGTACAAAACTTGTGTGCAATGTAATTTTCAATTCCGTGTATGCGTTTGGACTTGCTTCGCTCATCACTCCGTGGGGCTAATCCATTTATATCACTGATTCAATGCTTCGCGCTCTTTGATCTTACGGAACGTGATTGAAAGAATTGCTGAATACCGCAAGAATATGCCGGTAATTATAATGCGCAATTAGAGGATATCACATATCAGACTTGTGGCTATGGATAAAACGTCCACCTTCAGTTTTAAGCCCTTTTTTGCAGGTAGTTAATTTAAATTAGGCGTAATTAATTAACTATATGTGGTAGAGTTTTAGTTTTTGTTTCAACGCACTCAAGAAAGATAGAACGGAGGATACTGAAAAGGCCATGCCACAGTTACTTATAATAGTCGAGTTATGAGCCGTCAAAGTTGAATTTGGATAAACTAATCCACATATGGGCGAAATACTGTTAAGGGTAGGATAAGGGTGAGAGGTAAAATATAGTCATAAATAAGCTTTGCAACGATAAGGAGTACAATCAAACTGACTCTTAGAGAGAACGAGTAGTCACTGATCAAGGTAAGCAAGAAGTCCCTGGATCGGTGTGAAGCCGACCTATAAAGTCTCTGCGCGTCACATGTCACGGACACGTGCCGCGCCTAAGCGTGGGGTCAAGGTAAACAAACTCTTAGGGTAATCCACGTAGGAATGCTAATGGAACCAACTAGGCCACGTAACTAGGATAATCTATCACAGCGATCTAATCAGGATATAGCCCTACGGGTAACGAGGTAGATAAACATGGCTAGACACCGAGCTAAGTGGTATCAGCCTCATTATCGGAAAGTTTATAGCCCCAATTAGTTTAACTAATATATCGTAAGTGAGGGATAGATAACTGATAGAATCAAGGTGTCCCGTACACGGGAAGATGCGAGGAAAGTAAGAATGTACAGGAGTACAACAAATAATTCCGAAATAGGTATATACCGACATGTATTGTCGTTGCATAATTCGGTTTCGTAACTCGCAAAAACTGCAAACCTTCCATTAAAACCTCGGCCTTCGGAGTTCGGCCTCGGTCTTAATGTGTTATTATGCCCTCGCACTTTGCGCTCGGTGCATAATATCGCGGTTTGCAATTTTTGCTAGTTACAAAACCTCTCATTTGATCATAAAAATAGCACTTTTTCTTGAGCAGACTAGCAGAGAACCGCTTTAACTAAATCAATAAATAGTTGAAATTAAACCGATCAATTAGAAAATGCACTGAATATATTATACCAACTGAAGGGCAGAATTTTCCCCAGCTATTGACAAGGTCAAGACACAGATCAGTCACTGAGCAACAGACTTTTGGTATGCAGTGACGTATTGACAAGCATCGGTTTGAGCGGGAACTCTCACTCACCCCTGGTGCGGTGTTACTAGCTCACATACGTCACTGTGTAGTGTGTACAGTACTCGTGGCTCGTGCCTTGACATTGCCAATTGCTGTGTATATTGTATATTGTATTTCACATAATAGCAGGCAGTACCTAGATTGTCGTATAATATATTCAGTGCATTTTCCAATTAATCAATCCAATTTCAATTATTTATTGATTTAGTTAAGATAAGAACTTAGTGATATGCGTGTCAGTTGTATGTTCTAACCAATAAACTTCTCAGAATGTATGACAATGAATGATACCTATATTAATATTCATTGAAATATCACAAGAAGACGACGTTTTAATTGTTACAATTGAAGATGTTCGTAACAACTCTACTCGTCCTTTTTCTGATTAAATTGAAATACTATAATGCTACTGAGGTTTATTCGTCTCACTGCTGAATTTTATCTGATAAATTATGAAACGTCGTAATTTGTTTATTTTTAATCTCTGCCATTTGAATTTAGCAAAAATTGTACCACGGTGACCTTGTAATGTAAGCCAACTAATCTTCATAACGATTCCAATCATGACCATTATAATACATTTAATGAGACTCGCATTTCTTACAGATAAAATAAAAGAATTAAGGAGTATTGCCCTCCCCCTCACAATTCACATTAAATTTCATACGTTTTGAGAATCTGTGTGTCCTCATGAACTTTTTGACGCATCAATCTAGATCGCTATATCAGAAGACAGAAGATATAATATTCATAATTCTTTAATTCATGATTTATAAAGCTGTGACTACATGTAGGCACTGTCCACTGTTCGGTAGGGTGTCAAAATTGCTTTCAAAGTCCACAAGAACATCTTAGTAATAATAATAATGCTGATAGTGACATTCCCCTGATTTTACAGCTGGACGCCACAGTCCACACCAAACATCTTAGACAAAGTTAGACTGATAGTCCCAATCATGATGAGAGCAGCTCCAATCAGAGACAAGGACTCTGCTGCTTCTTTGAAAACCACCACTTGAAGTAAAAACGCTAGAACCGTGTCTAAATTCCGGATGAGGGACGCTGTTGTCGCCTTTTCGTAACTCAAACCTTTGTTAACGGAGAGAGTTGAAGTTGCTTGAGTGAAGCACAAACACAGCAGCATCACTCTGAAGGTATAACAGGAGGGGTTGACGTAGGAGGATTGAGTAGCTGCTTGTAGAATGATTCCAGCCAATGACTGACAAACTAATCCATAGAATGTCACCACGAAGCAGTTGACAGCAGTTCCAATGTACCGCTGACACACGTACGCACAACTCAGACTGAGGGCTGTGATGAGGGGCACAATATTGTACCACAAGGGGTAATCTTCGGCCTCCTCTGTAGGGAATATGAAGGATGGTCTAGCTATGAGTATAATTCCGGTGAGACCTACCACGATAGCAAAAACGTGGAACAAATTGATCTTCTCCTTGAGTACCACTCTTGCCAAGACACAAGTCATGATGGGAGATGTGAAGATTAGTGCGGTAGCGTTTCCCAGTGGCATGTTCTGGACACTCCAAACCTTGCAGGGAAGGGCAGTAGAAGCAAGGGCACACCTCAGAAACACCCATTTCTTGCGAGGAAAGCTAATTACAGAGTACCCTTGAAATGAGATGAACAAACCAAGCAAACATGCAGCATAAGAACTGGTTATCAACACCACTTCTCCACTTGGCAAAGTGCCCATATGCTTCACAAATCCCCCGTAGACCGTTGCCATAAAACTGACGTAGACAAAGAGTGATACGCCTTTGATCCTGTTGACCACTGAGCCTGCTGGTGATTTATCCTTTTTTTTGCCAGAAACATCGCCAGAGTCTGTTCGAACATCTGTAGGCAAGTCCCTGAGGTTGTCTTCTTCGACAACATTCGGATTAGTGATAATAACGTCTTCGTGAGCCCTTGATAGTTCTTGCATTGGTAAACTTGCCGAGTTTTGAGCCATTCTAAAAACTTTGGAACAGATCTCACTAAACTTCTAGAGACTTGAAAAGGAAAATTTATGCAGAAAAGCTGAAATATGATGCTAGTGTGGTGCAATCGGTTCACTGCTGAATTTTATCTGATAAAATAGGAAAAGTCATAATTTGATTATTCAAATTAATCTCAGTGATTATAATTTAGCAAGAATTATTGCACGACGACCCTTTTATATTGACCGAACAATCTTGATAACGATCCGAATCACAGCATCAAATATATTTTATTGTGAAATAAATGATTTGCACTTCCACCAGTACCAGAAAATTTCTTCTAGAATAATTATTAAGACGCACAAAGTTCACGGGCAGTATGTGACTTTTAATTAAACATTACTGCATGTCTTCAGGACTTAATGTGATATCAAATTAATCTGATAAGAGGAAGTTAGCAACTCATGATTCATGAAATGAGCATATTATGAATATCTTGTTCAATCAACTTCCAGTTAAGGTGGGGGGGGGTCACCCCTCGCATTTTGGGTCACCCCTCATATTTTGGAAAACACGTATTTGAGATGTAAGTTGGCCAGGATGGCCAGGGCATGCACCAACATTTTGACGGTGGTCTCTAGTTCAAAGGTCCAACATTGCCCATGTGAGGCCTCGGAGCAAAAATGGGGTCCAAAATTCGGAATTTTACCAGTTGGAGAATGGAGATAGAGCTCGGCTTTTGATGCATTCGATTCCCTTCGACGAGCTGATCATTTTAGTGCATTTGTTTGTCAAAATCGGATGAAAAATGGTCAAGTTATGGCTTTCCGAAGCGCACTTAAAATTGGCAGTTGTCCTATTTTTGGCCTAAAATTTTATAGATATGAGCTTCAAACTTGTTTCGCCCATCATTTAGGTCAAAATAAATGGACAAACCAATTTTAAGTGAATTGAACCTTGGTGGGCCAATTTTAGACCATGAAAACCTTCTAAAATACACTAAATCGCTTATATCTCAGTAATTGTGATTTTGCCCAGTTGGACTTAACACTTTACCTTATATTACTCCTTCTGCATTTTTCAATATTTTCGCATGAAATTTTCACAATAGCTTTGAATTAAATTTTGGACTTATGTTATTGACCGATATTTTGAGTTAGGTCGACCATCAGAGCAAATATCCCGGGGATTTTTGCTCCGATGGCCAAAAAAATTTGGGGGCCTTACTCAAAATTTGGGTCAATGACATAAATGATGGACAAAACAAGTCTGAAGCTCATCTCCAATAATGTGGCACAGTGTGCGCCAATGTGGCAGATGGCCTATTTGGGCCTAAAGATGGCCTTCATGGCCACATTATTGGTCATAACCTCAACATTTTTCAACCGATTTTGACAAACAAATACACTTTAATGATCAGCTATTCAGCTCGTCGAGACGAATGGAGTGCAATCATTAGCCAAGCTCTATCTTCTTGTGGTAAAATTTCGATTTTTGGACGCCATTTTTGCTCCGAGGCAATGATGAACCTAGGAACTCAAGGTCACCGTCAAAATGTTGGTACACGCCCCTGCCATCCTGACCACCCCACATCTCAATTCGTGCTTTCCAAAATATGGGGGTCCCCCTCCCCCCTTAATGCTCAAAGTTGCTCATAGGCTTCAACTACAGTCCAAATCAACAATCTAGATAACTTTGTTTCTAAAACTTGACGCCACAGTCAACACCAAACATCTTAGACAAAGTTAGACTGATAGTCCCAATCATGATGAGAGCAGCTCCAATCAGAGACAGTGTCTCTGCTGCCTCCTTGAAAACCACCACTTGAAGTACAAAAGCTAAAACTGTATCTAGATTCCGAATTAGGGACACTGTAGCTGCTTTTTCGTAACTCAGACCCTTGTTGATGGAGAGAAAAAACTGCCGTTGTCGCGAAACTCAGGAAGAGAAGCATGCCTCTGAATGAATAGCAGGAAGGGTTAACGTATACGGATTGTGTGGCAGCTTGCAGAAGGATTCCAGCCAGTGTCTGACAAGTTACTCCATAGAAGGACACCACAAAACAATTCACAGCAGTTCCGATGTACCGCTGACAAACATACGCACTACTTAGACTGAGAGCTGCAATGAGGGGCACAATGTTGTACCACAAGGGGTAATCTTCGGCCTCCTCTGAAGGGAATATGAAAGTGGGTCTAGCTATCAGGATAATACCAGCTAGCCCTGCAAGAATGGCAAAGATATGGAACAAATTGATCTTCTCCTTGAGTACCACTCTTGCCAAGACACAAGTTATGATGGGAGATGTGAAGACTAGAGCAGTAGCGTTTCCCAGTGGTAGGTTTTGGACACTCCATACCTTGCAAAGAAGAGCACCGGAACCACATACACATCTCAAAAACACCCACTTTTTGCGAGGGAAGTCAACGAATGAGTGGCCTTGAAAAGTGATGAAGATAGCGAGAAAACATGCTGCACAAGAACAGCTAATCAAAACGACTTCTCCACTTGGCAGAATGTTCATATGTTTTACAAATCCACCGTGGCATGTTGCCATGAAACTAGCAAATACAAACAGAGACACACCTTTAATCCTGTTAAGAATTGGGACTTTAGAAGTTGGTTTATCCTCCTGTATGCCAGAAACATCGCCACAGTCTGTTCGAACATCTGTACACAAGTCCCTGAGTTTGTCTTCTTCGACTACATTCGGATTAGTGATAATAACGTCCTCATGAGCCCTTGATAGTTCTTGCATTGATAAACTTGCCGAGTTTTGAGCCATTCTAGATGCAAATTAATCTGGCTCTGGGCTTTTGAACAAGGAGGGGAAACGATCAATACTGAAATATAATGCTACTGAGGTCTCACTGCTGAATTTTATCTGATAAATTATGAAACGTCGTAATTTGATTATTTTTAATCTCTGCCATTTGAATTTAGCAAAAATTATATCTAGGTGACCTTGTAATGTAAGCCAACTAATCTTCAATCTTAATAACGATTCCAATTTCCAATCGTAACCATCGAATATATTTAATGAGACTCGCATTTTTTACAGATAAAATTATTAAGAAGTATTGCCCCGCCCCCTCAAAAATTCACATTCATACGTTTTGAAAATCTGTGTATCCTCGCTAGATCGCTATATCAGAAGACAGGAGATATTAATGTTCATAATTCTATAATTGGTGATTTATAAAGCTGTGGCTAAATGTAGATTGAAGGCACTGTCCACTGTTCGGTATAGTGTCAAAATTGCTTTCAAAGTCCACAAGAACATCTTAGTAATAATAATAATGCTGATAGTGACATTCCCCTGATTTTACAGCTGGACGCCACAGTCCACACCAAACATCTTAGACAAAGTTAGACTGATAGTCCCAATCATGATGAGAGCAGCTCCAATCAGAGACAGTGTCTCTGCTGCCTCCTTGAAAACCACCACTTGAAGTACAAAAGCTAAAACTGTATCTAGGTTCCGGATGAGGGACACTGTAGCTGCTTTTTCGTAGCTCAGACCTTTGTTAACGGAGAGAAAAACTGCCGTTGTCGCGAAACTCAGGAAGAGAAGCATGCCTCTGAATGAATAGCAGGAAGGGTTAACGTATACGGATTGTGTGGCAGCTTGCAGAAGGATTCCAGCCAGTGTCTGACAAGTTACTCCATAGAAGGACACCACAAAACAATTCACAGCAGTTCCGATGTACCGCTGACAAACATACGCACTACTTAGACTGAGAGCTGCAATGAGGGGCACAATGTTGTACCACAAGGGGTAATCTTCGGCCTCCTCTGAAGGGAATATGAAAGTGGGTCTAGCTATCAGGATAATACCAGCTAGCCCTGCAAGAATGGCAAAGATATGGAACAAATTGATCTTCTCCTTGAGTACCACTCTTGCCAAGACACAAGTTATGATGGGAGATGTGAAGACTAGAGCAGTAGCGTTTCCCAGTGGTAGGTTTTGGACACTCCATACCTTGCAAAGAAGAGCACCGGAACCACATACACATCTCAAAAACACCCACTTTTTGCGAGGGAAGTCAACGAATGAGTGGCCTTGAAAAGTGATGAAGATAGCGAGAAAACATGCTGCACAAGAACAGCTAATCAAAACGACTTCTCCACTTGGCAGAATGTTCATATGTTTTACAAATCCACCGTGGCATGTTGCCATGAAACTAGCAAATACAAACAGAGACACACCTTTAATCCTGTTAAGAATTGGGACTTTAGAAGTTGGTTTATCCTCCTGTATGCCAGAAACATCGCCACAGTCTGTTCGAACATCTGTACACAAGTCCCTGAGTTTGTCTTCTTCGACTACATTCGGATTAGTGATAATAACGTCCTCATGAGCCCTTGATAGTTCTTGCATTGATAAACTTGCCGAGTTTTGAGCCATTCTAGATGCAAATTAATCTGGCTCTGGGCTTTTGAACAAGGAGGGGAAACGATCAATACTGAAATATAATGCTACTGAGGTCTCACTGCTGAATTTTATCTGATAAATTATGAAACGTCGTAATTTGATTATTTTTAATCTCTGCCATTTGAATTTAGCAAAAATTATATCTAGGTGACCTTGTAATGTAAGCCAACTAATCTTCAATCTTAATAACGATTCCAATTTCCAATCGTAACCATCGAATATATTTAATGAGACTCGCATTTTTTACAGATAAAATTATTAAGAAGTATTGCCCCGCCCCCTCAAAAATTCACATTCATACGTTTCGAAAATCTGTGTATCCTCGCTAGATCGCTATATCAGAAGACAGGAGATATTAATGTTCATAATTCTATAATTGGTGATTTATAAAGCTGTGGCTAAATGTAGATTGAAGGCACTGTCCACTGTTCGGTATAGTGTCAAAATTGCTTTCAAAGTCCACAAGAACATCTCAGTAATAATAATAAGGCTGATATTGACATTCCCCTGATTTTACAGCTGGACGCCACAGTCAACACCAAACATCTTAGACAAAGTTAGACTGATAGTCCCAATCATGATGAGAGCAGCTCCAATCAGAGACAAGGACTCTGCTGCCTCCTTGAAACTCACTACTTGAATTACAAAGACTAGCAACACGACGTTTTAATTGTTACAATTGAAGATGTTCGTAACCACTCTACTCGTCCTATTTCTGATTAGATTGACGAAGAAATCCCTATTCTACACACCAAAGACTAGGATATGTGTCTAGATTCCGGATTAGGGGCACTGTAACTGCTTTCTCGTAACTCAGTGACTCTATTAAGGTCAGGAATCTTATTGCTGAGTGTACCTATTCTACTATGCCAATTTTGATACTATTGGGAACTTCTTGTTGCTGCATAATCTACATGGTGGCTGATGAAAGTAAAACAATCAAATTTGATAATGATTTAGGTATGAGATCAGCTATTAGTTTGAAATCCTGACCAAATCTATTTTATAAATCTGTGAATTTAGAAGTCATTCTTGCGATTGGTACAGAAATGATAAAGCAAAAAATTTCCAAATTAAAAACATTATAATAAATCTGAGAAATTATTTCATTTCTGTCACTGATGAAATATGAAATTGATAAAATATCCAAATTAAAAACATAATAAAAAATCTGAGAAATTATTTCATTTCTGTCACTGATGAAATATGAAAGGCACAATGAGGGGCACAATGTTGTACCACAAGGGATAGTCTTCAGCCCCCTCTGAAGGGAATATGAAAGTAGGTCTGGCTATCAGGATAATACTTGCTAGCCCTGCTAGAATGGCAAAGATGTGGAACAAATTGATCTTTTCCTTGAGTACCACTCTTGCCAAGACACAAGTTATGATGGGAGATGTGAAGACTAGAGCAGTAGCGTTTCCCAGTGGTAGGTTTTGGACACTCCATACCTTGCAAAGAAGAGCACCGGAACCACATACACATCTCAAAAACACCCACTTTTTGCGAGGGAAGTCAACGAATGAGTGGCCTTGAAATGTGATCAAGATAGCGAGAAAACATGCTGCACAAGAACAGGTAATCAAAACCACTTCTCCACTTGGCAGAATGTTCATATGTTTTACAAATCCACCATGGCATGTTGCTATGAAACTAGCAAATACAAACAGAGACACGCCTTTAGCAGTTGGTTTATCCTCCTGCTTGCCAGAAACATCGCCAGAGTCTGTTCGAACATCTGTAGACAAGTCCTTGGATTTCCCTTCTCCGATCACATTCGGATTAGTGATAATAACGTTCTCATGAGCCTTTGATAGTTCTTGCATTGTTAAACTGGCCGAGTTTTGAGCCATTTTAGATGCGAATCAATCTGGCTCTAGACTTTTGGCAAAGAGGTAAAACGATCAAAACTGAAATATAATGTTTAAACGTCGTGTTCTTGTGATATAAGAATATATCATTCATAGTCATACATTCTGAGAAGTTTATTGATTAGAACATACAACTGACACGCAACATATTCAAAGATCTTATCTCAAAGGGGATCTCTGGTATAAAATTGACTTAAGAATTTTTATGAAATCGAAATCATGATGATTTTATCATTTCTCACCTTACATGTATCAAAATGTTGAAACCCCCATCCCTCTATCTCCATTATTTCGCGAGTTATTGCGGTTTAAATTTTAGTGCGATGACGTCACTACAGCACCAACATGTTGTCGCGCAGTGTTATAAACAGGTGAAACAGCTTATTGTAATGGGAGATAGCTAGGTGTGCAATCTGGTGAAATTGTTAAGCATGCTTATATAGTTTTTCATCCTAGTTCATGGATGGAATTAACTACCTTATCTGACATAATTATCACAGGCATAAAATTTACGCTGAGCACCTCAGTTTTTACTAGTTTTTCACTAGAAAATATCAGATTTTTTAGAATTTTGACTTAGATTTTCGACATTTAGTCTAATAATGAAGTTGATTTCGTCACCATTATTGAGAAAACGGGCATAGAAGATTTTCAATGAAAATGCGGACGTCTGGAGGGGGGTATTTCAGGATGCGGACAAGGGGGGAGGGAGGGGTCTAAAATTACCAAAATTTTGCGGACGTCCTTTATGGATGGCCCCTTGGTGTCCGAGTGATCACTGAACTTTTGTTTGAATCCGGACGAGTGTCAGATTGAGTAGGCTGGCGTCAGTCAGAAAACGACTGAGTACTCGGCCTCGGCCAAAAATCGGCCCTTCTTACAAACTCGGCCTTTAGTCAGAGACCAAACCTCCATCCGTTAGATTTCTTTGTTAAAAGCGTTTTCTTGACTGATTTCGGTAATTAAGACCATCCAAAACAAAATGGGCCTTGTTGCCAACGAAATTTTTGTTGGCAACAGGCCCAAATCGGCCACGCCCTTTTTTCTGTAATACGCGTGGCTTATTTTCAGTATCTCGGCCCTGAAAGGTCGTAGAGACTTTGTTTTAGGCGCAAAAGAATCGCGAAGGTCATGTTTCTATACAATTCTTTCTGGATATATGCCCCATAGTGCTCAGGAACAAAGTTATGGGCCGAGAACCACTTGTTCAGTGAAGCGCAATATCCAGGTCAGAGGCAATTTTTGTATCTCGGCCCAGAAAAGTCACAGAGACTTTATTTAGCCGCAAAAGAATCGCAAAGGCCATGTTTTTATGTAATTTTTACAGAAACATTCCTCTAAAATATTCAGGAACAAAGTTATGGGGCCAGAATTGATTTTCAGTCATTTGAATTGAATATACATGCCCTTAAATGCTCAGGAACGGAGTTATGGGCAAAAACTGTTTTTTGGACTTTTGCAAGGCATGGCAAAGGCAGTTCTAGTATCTTAGCCCAAGAAGTTCGTAGAGTCTTCGTTTTGGACTTTTGTGTCCAAAACGAAGACTCTACGAACTTCTTGGGCTCAGATACTAGAACTGCCTTAGCAGCAACTTAGTGGCCATGTTTATTATAAATGACTTGCTAATGAATATATTATAATTCTTGGGAGGGTTACTCTTCAGTCTCAAATAGACGGGGGGAGACGATTGCAGTTTTTTTGCATTTTTACAACGGTGGGGGACAGTTATTTAAAACCCTCCCCGTTAAAAGAAATTTGAAAATTTTCTTAAAATATACAAATAAATCAAAACAAAATTTATATCTTTTGATGGAATTTTACAGTTACCAGGCAGAAATCTGAAAGCTTTTACAACAGTTTTCCCAGAATCATGCTCTTTTTGTCAGATTTAAATGTTGATGATGACTTTTATCAGCAAACCATTGACTCCCGACATTCTCACAGCTTTCTTATTGCGAACCATTCGATTCAAATTCACCCCCCTCTTATTTGAAAGCCCCCCTTTTTACGACATTTTTGAAAATCTTGCACTGGGGGACAATTATTACAGCCCCCCGTCTATTTGAGACTGAAGAATAGGCTGAATTATGGGGTCTAACAAACTGAAATTTTCACTGGATTAAAATTTAACTGTAAGAATTTATCAAACCTAACTGATTCAATTGGCAAAAGATTTTCTAAAAACAGTTTTACAGAAAATCATGGTAATATAAAATTGTAGCTTCTCGAAAGTTATATGAACTTGGCTGAACTCGGCCTCAGTCTCGGCCTCGGCGTCCTAGACAACGCAAACTCGGCCTCGGTCTCGTCTAAGAACCTGAACTCGGTCGTTTACTGGCGTCAGTTACTGTTGTTAGAGTAAACTGCTGTTAGAGAAAAACAGTAAACCTACTTCAGAATCGACTAGAATGGGAATTAATATAGATTCAGAGTAAACTTGTTCTAGAGTCGATTAGATTAGACCGGAGTGGACTTGTGTCAGAGTATAAAATTTGTCTCAACCGGAACTATTTTCATGAGTTCATGGGCCAGAGTGTTCGGTGTTAGAGAGGACAGGTCCTACATTGCACTCTTTTCAGAACTGAACTTTGTCAAAACTTGTTAAAAAGTCGAATGCAATCAGAGGGAACCATGATATCAAATTTTAGTCAAACTGAACAGTTGTCAAAAAATTATTGAACTGATCGACCGGTATTACGGTAAGAAGGAACTTATGAGTACCTAAATTGGTACGAGAGTGTTGAGTTTTACTTTCATAATGAACTGAAGTCAGATCAATTAAGGGGTTGAGTGAAGGTATCTCGGAGTTAGCTGATGCCTTAAAGTACTGATTTCACAATGAAAATTGTCAGAATTTACTGCAAATTATGACAATTTTCATTGCAGGCAAGATGAGCTCATTTCTCATCCTATTGTCCCAAAAAAGAATGCATAAATAGTTGAGTGTATCAATTAACTAACATATTATCTAATCAACAAACAACCATTTAAAAAGAAAATAAGAAAACAAAAAGTGAAGCAAACAATAAAAGTAATCTGGGAAATACCAATTTATCAGTTGCGGTCTGAGGGTCTGGTGCTGTAGTGAAGTCATCGCGCCTAAAGGTGCGATATCTCGCGATAGGAAGCACCTAGAAACATGAACTTGCTATAGGAGGCTAAGGAGAGCTGTTTAAAATGAAAACTTAGTGACAGGCCACAGATTTCACACTGATCAGGATACGGTAGCTGCACTTAGGTATTACAATAGCTCAAATACTAGACAAGCCAATAACACTACATATGCTCATATTATTGCTTGAGATATAAATACTAGGTGTGTAGTGTGTACCCGTGAATGATGGCAGGCGCATTAGCTACTGGTCTCATGTCCCTTTGACAGTGATTGGACCGTGCGAGTTTCCAGTTAAAATTACCTGTGAATGATGATTGTGCAGGAGGGGAAATTCGAAACTTTATTTTTTTGCGAAAAAAGCCTCCCACGCCCTCCCCCCCCTCCCTCAAAATTACGGACAAAATTCTCAAAACCTTTACTCATCATAAGCAACTCGAAGGCAAAGGAATTTTAAATAAATTCGAGGGTTTCATTTTTGCGAAAAAAAGGGCGTGTAACTTTCTTGCAACACGATTAAAAGATAATTTTGATGCCAACTTGAAAACGAATCGCCATAAATAGATAAATCAATATAAATAAACAAATATATACAACACGCGTTATGTATAGTAAGATAAGATAAGATATAGGTAGTTAAATCCTAGTGAGTACTATAGTTATAGTAAAATAGAGGGTACAAGTTAAACACCGGGTTAAGGGTAGGATAAGGGTGAGAAGTAAAATTTAGTCATAAATAAGCTTTACAATGTTAAGGAGTACAATCAAACTGACTCCTAGAGAGAACGAGTAGTCACTGATCAAGGTAAGCAAGAAGTCCCTGATCGGCGTGAAGCCGACCTATAAAGTCTCTGCGCGTCACATGTCACGGACACGTGCCGCGCCTGAGCGTGGGGTCAAGGTAAACAAACTCTTACCCTTTGGCCACATGCCCTGAAAACCGCGCGGGATTCCCGAGCGGAATTCCGTATTCAAAATCCCGGAAAATGGGGTTAGTTGCTACATGCCCAGAATTACGAATTTCAGTGCGCGTGGATTCACGGATACTTTTATGGTATAATAGTTTAATAGCTTATTAATGAGTCCATGTATCTACACAGTTTCCGTTAATGGCTCAATACGACAGTACATAGGTGTTGTGAAACTTATCCATCATTAGGTATCTAAACAGTAATTGTAGTGTTTGTGTAACAATTCTGACCACAGCATTACAGGGCCCGTAGTTCGTATTTCTCAGTTGGGTGGCTGGGCGAGCGAAGCAAGCCCAAGGACAGGGGCAAAGCCCCCTGGCGGGAGTTAAGGCCCCCGGAAAATCATTAACTTTTATTCAATGCCTAAAAGTGATTATTGGACTATAAAAAGGACTATACTTCCTGCGTTTATAATTGGCGCCGTGCTCGGCCAATCCACTGCCTATCACGTGATCTCCTTTGAGTAAGATGACAAATAAACCAATCAGACGGTTTAATCGAACGTTAAGAACGTCAGATTTAACCGTCTGATTTCTTTAATGGGGGTATTTTTTATTTTGAAGGTTTTTAGTTATATTCCAGTATTCCAACAGCCGTACGGCCAATGACAGAAATCGAAGGATTCCAGTGTAATGAAGCCAGTGACGGTTAAGGAAGTGTAATCCATGCTTTCTTCGCCCGAGACTTCGCTGCAATGGGCAGCTCCTCATTTAACCCTCCGGCCGGCACAGTTGCCTGTACGCTCGGCTGAGTGAACCGTCGGGCTGCATAGGCTCAAGAAGAATCTCACCCTTAGCTCCAGTGGCGCTGGCCGGGATTCCGAACCCAGGATCTTTCGAACCTGTGCTCAAATCGATACCACTACACCACTGACCCATTGAGTCAATAGTCGAGTTTTCGAGTCAATTCATGTAACCTGACTCGAAGACTTGACTCGATTTTTGAACTCAACCACTTGACTCGCCAACCAAACTTGATAGTCATAATCAGTGATAGTAGTCTTAGTAGAGTGGCCTAGGTCGGTTTAATCAACCAGGTCGGTGGCAGCCATGCAGAGCATAGATACTTCCCTATACACAAGGCTATTTATTAGGCCAAGAGTATGCACTCCTGGGTGGACAGGCCACGCGACTGCCGGGGATATCCTGGGCTGAGAGCAGTCCGCCAATCCAGGACCTCACTGGACCGGCGGTGAACACTCACCTTAATTTTTCAAGGCCACTTGACTCCAAATCAACCATTCAACGAGAATAAGCCAACAGAATCAACTCTGCCGATCGAATCAATCCGGACAATGTAAGCGATACGTCAGATCCAGATGTGTGTCAGTTGAACGTCGCACCGGTGTCAACGAGACGACAGATGGTGTCAATGATACGTCAGACTGGTGTCAGTGATAAGCCAGACTGGTGTCAGTGAAACGTCAGACTGGTATCACTATCTGATACGTCAGACTGGTGTCAGTGATACGTCATAATGGAAAAGGCGATACGTCTGGCTTGTGCCAGTGATACGTCAGACTGGTGTCAGTGATTCTTAAGACTGGTATCAATATCAGTGATGTCAATGAAACGTCAGACTGGTGTCAGTGATACTACAGACTGGTGTCAGTGATAAGTCAGACTGGTGTCACTGATAAGTCATACTGGGGTCAGTGGTAAGTCAGACTGCTGTCAGTGATACGTAACACTGTTATCGGTGATACGTCAGACTGGACACCGGTGTCAGTGGTACATCGGGTTGGTGTCAACGATACGTCAAACTGGTGTCAATGCAACGTCAGACTGGTGTCACTGTCAGTGATACGTCAGAGTCAAGACTGGTGTCAGTGGCACGTCAAACTGCTGTCAGTGATACGTAACACTGTTGTCAGTGATACTACAGAATGGTGTCAGTGATACGTAACACTGTTGTCAGTGATACCACAGCTAATGGTGTCAGTGATACGTCAGACT
Organism: Beroe forskalii; assembly: GCA_011033025.1. NCBI lineage: Eukaryota > Metazoa > Ctenophora > Nuda > Beroida > Beroidae > Beroe > Beroe forskalii. The sequence goes on along the minus strand of WFMF01000090.1, from coordinate 170,270 downwards.
GGTGTCAGTGATACGTTAGACTGGTGTCAGTGATACGTCATAACCTGCTGATGGACCCATAACCTGCCTACGGGCTTTTGTAAATTATGAAGGTTTCTGTGGTATAGGTACCTTATACCTACATTTAAGTTAATGGCTAACCAGTAATGCAAACAGTAACATCAGCACGTATGCATCCAAATTTATCCTTCCATTCTCAAAAATTCTCATTACAAAATGCCCCATTCAAAGTCACGGATTCTCAGTGCCCAAACGTGAACCATTGTCTCATTGTATTGCGAGCAAGAGAAGCTAGCATGAAAGTGTATTCCAGTGTTTGTGTAGGCAACTAATTATAATGTAATGTGATAATAGGTTGATCGTGTAATGGTATTATCAGCGGAAACCATTGAACTTCCTAGTAAATTCCGCGGAATTCCGTTCAGAATCTCGAATCTCGTGTTCCAAAACACGAGATTCGGAATTCGGAATTTGACCGGTTTTTTGCTCGGGAATCCCGAAAAATCGCAGTTTGGCACCAAAATGAGGGATTCCCGAACTTCAAAATGCGGGAATCCCGGGCATGTGGCCTTAGTGTTAGGGTAATCCACGTAGGAATGCTTATGGAACCAACTAGGCCACGTAACTAGGATAATCTATCACAGAGATCTAATCAGGATATAGCCCTACGGGTAACGAGGTAGATAAACACGGCTAGACACCGAGCTAAGTGGTATCAGCCTCATTATCGGAAAGTTTATAGCCCCAATTAGTTTAACTAATATATCGTAAGTGATGGATATATTACTGATAGATCAAGGTGTCCCGTACACGGGAAGATGCGAGGAAAATAAGAAAGAAAGAATGAACAAGAGTATAGCAACAAATTCCGAAATATATACCGACATGTATTGTCGTTGCATAATTCGGTTTTGTAACTCGCAAAAACTGCAAACCTTCCATTGAAACCTCGGCTTTCGGCCTCGGTCTTAATGTGTTATTATGCCTTCGCACTTTGCGCTCGGTGCGTAATATCGCGGTTTGCGATTCTTGTTAGTTACAAAACCTCTCCATTAGATCATAAAAATAGCACTTTTTCTGGAGCAGACTAGCAGAGAACCCCTTTAACTAAATCAATAAATAATTGAAATCAAATCAATTAATTAGAAAATGCACTGAATATATTATACCAACTGAAGGGCAGAATTTTCCCCAGCTATTGACAAGGTCAAGACACAGATCAGTCACTGAGCAAGAGAGTTTTGGTATGCAGTGACGTATTGACAAGGATCGGTTTGAGCGGGAACTCTCACTCACCCCTAGTGCGGTGTTACTAGCTCACATACGTCAGTGTGTAGTGTGTACAGTACTCGTGGCTGGTGCCTTGACATTGCCAATTGCTGTGTATATTGTATAATGTATATTGTACTTCACATAATAGCAGACAGTAGATTATCGTATAATATATTCAGTGCATTTTCCAATTAATCAATTCAATTTCAATTATTTTTTGATTTAGTTAAGATAAGAACTTAGTGATATGCGTGTCGGTTGTATTTTCTAACCAATAAACTTCTCACGTCATCACGGTGACCATGTAATGTAAGCCAACTAATCTTCATAACGATTCCAATCATAACCATCTAATACATTCAATGAGACTCGCATTTCTTACAGATAAAATAAAAGAATTAAGAAGTATTCCCCTCACCATTCACATTAAATTTCATACGTTTTGAGAATCTCTGTGTCCTTATGAACTTTTTGACGCATCAAACTAGATCACTATATCAGAAGACAGAAGATATTATTTTCATATTTCTATAATTCGTGATTCATAAAGCTCTGGCTACATGTAGGCACTGTCCGCTGTTCGGTATAGTGTCAAAATTGCTTTCAAAGTCCACAAGAATATCTTTGATAATAATAATGCTGATATTGAGTATTGACATTCCCCTGATTTTACAGCTGGACTCCACAGTCCACACCAAACATCTTAGACAAAGTTAAACTGATAGTTCCAATCATGATGAGAGCAGCTCCAATCAGAGACAAGGACTCTGCTGCTTCCTTGAAAACCACCACTTGAAGTAAAAACGCTAGAACCGTGTCTAAGTTCCGGATAAGGGACGCTGTTGTCGCCTTTTCGTAACTCAAACCTTTGTTAACGGAGAGAGTTGAAGTTGCTTGAGTAAAGCACAAACAAAGCAGCATCCCTCTGAAGGTATAACAGGAGGGGTTGACGTAGGAGGATTGAGTAGCTGCTTGCAGAATGATTCCAGCCAATGACTGACAAACTAATCCATAGAATGTCACCACGAAGCAATTGACAGCAGATCCAATATGCCGCTGGCATACATAAGCCAGACTCAGACTGAGTGCTGTGATGAGGGGCACAATGTTGTACCACAAGGGGTAATCTTCGGCCTCCTCTGTAGGAAATATGAAGGATGGTCTAGCTATGAGTATAATTCCGGTGAGACCTACCACGATAGCAAAAACGTGGAACAAATTGATCTTCTCCTTGAGGATTACTCTTGCCAAGACACAAGTCATGATGGGAGATGTGAAGATTAGTGCGGTAGCGTTTCCCAGTGGCATGTTCTGGACACTCCAAACCTTGCAGGGAAGGGCAGTAGAAGCAAGGGCACACCTCAGAAACACCCATTTCTTGCGAGGAAAGCTAATTACAGAGTACCCTTGAAATGAGATGAACAAACCCAGCAAACATGCAGCATATGAGCTGGTTATCAACACCACTTCTCCACTTGGCAAAGTGTCCATATGCTTCACAAATCCCCCGTAGACCGTTGCCATAAAACTTACGTAGACAAAGAGTGATACGCCTTTGATCCTGTTGACCACTGAGCCTGCTGCTGTTTTTTCCTCCTTTTTTCCAGAAACATCGCCAGAGTCTGTTCGAACATCTGTAGGCAAGTCACTGAGGTTGTCTTCTTCGACAACATTCGGATTAGTGATAATAACGTCTTCGTGAGCCCTTGATAGTTCTTGCATTGGTAAACTTGCCGAGTTTTGAGCCATTCTAAAAACTTTGGAACAGATCTCACTAAACTTCTAGAGACTTGAAAAGGAAAATTTATGCAGAAAAGCTGAAATATGATGCTAGTGTGGTGCAATCGGTTCACTGCTGAATTTTATCTGATAAAATAGGAAAATTCATAATTTGATTATTCAAATTAATCTCAGTGATGAGTGATTATAATTTAGCAAGAATTATTGCACCCCTTATTAAGAATTAATAAACGACCCCTTTATATTGACCGAACAATCTTGATAACCATCCGAATCGCAGCATCAAATATATTTTATTGTGAAATAAATGATTTGCACTTCCACGAGGACCAGAAAATTTCTTCTAGAATAATTATTAAGACGCACAAAGTTCACGCACAGTATATGTGACTTTTAAACATTACTGCATGTTTTCAGGACTTTATGTTATATCAGATTAATGTGATAAGAAGAAGTTAGCAACTCGTGATTCATGAAATGAGCATATTATGAATATCTTGGTCAATCAACTTCCAGTTAAGTGGGGGGGTCACTCCTCATATTTTGGGTCACCCCTCATATTTTGGAAAACACGAATTTGAGATGTAAGTTGGCCAGGATGGCCAGGGCTTGTACCAACATTTTGACGGTGGTCTTTAGTCCATAGTCCATAGGCTCATTCCTCCCAAAATGTGGCCATTATGGCCATCTTTAGGCCCAAAATAGGACAACTGCCACATTGGCGCACGCTGGGCATGGCCATAACTTCGACGTTATTCCCCCGATTTTGACAAACAAATACACTTAAATTATCATCTCATCGAGACGAATCGTCGAATCAATTGCAATAAAAAGCTAAGCTCTATCTTCTGGTAAAATTGTGATTTTTGGATGCCATTTCGGAGGCAATGTTGGTCGTTGGACCTATGAACTCAAGGCCACCGTCAAAATGTTGGTACACGCCCTGGCCAACTTATATCTCAAATTCGTTTTTTTCCAAAATATGAGGGGTGACCCCCCCCCCTCTTAATGCTCAAAGTCGCTCCTAGGCTTAAACTACAGTCCACATCAACAATCTAGATAACTTTGTTTCTAGAACTTAACGCCACAGTCCACACCAAACATCTTAGACAAAGTTAGACTGATAGTCCCAATCATGATAAGAGCAGCTCCAATCAGAGACAATGTCTCTGCTGCCTCCTTGAAAACCACCACTTGAAGTACAAAAGCTAAAACTGTATCTAAATTCCGGATGAGGGACGCTGTTGTCGCCTTTTCGTAACTCAAACCTTTGTTAACGGAGAGAGTTGAAGTTGCTTGAGTGAAGCACAAACACAGCAGCATCACTCTGAAGGTATAACAGGAGGGGTTGACGTATGAGGATTGAGTAGCAGCTTGTAGAAGGATTCCAGCCAATGACTGACAAACTAATCCATAGAATGTCACCACGAAGCAGTTGACAGCAGTTCCAATGTACCGCTGACACACGTACGCACAACTCAGACTGAGGGCTGTGATGAGGGGCACAATATTGTACCACAAGGCCACAAGGGGTAATCTTCGGCCTCCTCTGAAGGGAATATGAAAGTGGGTCTAGCTATAAGGATAATACCAGCTAGCCCTGCTAGAATTGCAAAGATGTGGAACAAATTGATCTTTTCCTTGAGTACCACTCTTGCCAAAACACAAGTCATGATGGGAGATGTGAAGACTAGAGCAGTAGCGTTTCCCAGTGGTAGGTTCTGGATGCTCCATACTTTGCAAACAAGAGCAGCGCCAGCAAAAACACACCTTGAAAACACCCACTTTTTGCGAGGAAAGCTAATTACAGAGTGCCCTTGAAATGAGATGAACAAACCAATCAAGCATGCAGCATATGAGCAGGTCACCAAAACCACTTCCCCACTTGGCAAAGTGTCCATATACTTCACAAATCCCCCGTAGGTTGATGCCAAAATACTGGCGAAGACAAACAGAGACACGCCTTTAATCCTGTTTAGAATTGGAACTTTAGCAGTTGGTTTATCCTCCTGCTTGCCTGGAGAGACATCGCCAGAGTCTGTCAGAACATCTGTAGACAAGTCCTTGGATTTCCCTTCTCCGACAACATTCGGATTAGTAATTATAATATCCTCATGAGCCTGTTCCTGCATTGTTAAACTTGCCGGGCTTTCAGCCATTCTAGAAGGTCTGAGAAGGATGGCGGACGCGGGCTCTTAACTTCTAAAAAAGGACGATCAAACTGAAATAAAATGCTACCGCGGATGTAAATTCGGATCATTGCATAATATTACACGATTACTGATAACACCTGAAACTTAATTCGATTACTTTTTACCACTGCTAATCAGAATTCATAAGGAATCATCGCATGCAGCAGCTGTGAAATGTTAACCAAGTTATATTGATAACCATTCCAATCACAATAATCGAATATTGTGGCTGAAGATGTTTGTACGGGACTGAAGAGTTTGTACGGGATCATTCTTCCTATGATAGATACCTGAAGACATTTTACACTTCGGATTACTCAGGAATACCAAGAGTTAAATTTCATCTGATATTAATTTATTAAGATCTACCTGAAACTTCTAAATTCATTATCTCTAATAAATTATCACATGAGTGCCCCTTAGCAATCATCTTGTGCCAAAAAGTAAAATTGTGGTAGTTTCTGTAAATTTATGTATTTTTTCAAGACGCTACCAGCTAAGATGAGAAAAAGAAGCAATTATCCAATCAATAGATTGGTCGTGAAAATTGTTTACTCAAAATTCAAATACCATCAAGTTTTTGACACATCTTTATTCTTCTTCTCTTTTTTCTTCTGTTATCTTATTCATTTTCATGTATTTTAAAATCTATGTGTTTTAAAATAATAATGTTTTTCGTTTCAGTTCCTCAAGAACCACTTCCAGAATAACCTTGGGGACAACGGCTTGTCACCGGACCAACTCGCTTCTCAGCATCACTACTCATCGGTAATGATAGGTCCTGTTAGAATTAGGAAACAACCGGTTAACCGAACGGAATCCGAAATACCGGTTAACCGGGCGTTTTGAGCCAACCGAAACCTAAACCGTTATCGGATTCATTAAGAAATGGTAACCGGTCGACGTCGTTTGCTAGTTAAAATGGTATTATAAAACTCGATGAACAGAAAGTTGGTCGCACTTAATTCTTTAATTAATAATTGTGGATTGTTTGATGGGACATGATTTTATCAGAGAAAATGAGGGTCGAAATAATTTCAATGTTATGAATTTTGGAAAGTAATTGTTTACTCAAAATTCAAATACCATCAAGTTTTTGACACCTCTTTCTTCTTCTCCTCTCCTAATCGATCTGGGACGTTTATCTCCTGAAAATCGTTGACTACTTTGGATGTTCGATAAGGTATTTGAACCTTCATCTAGCCAACTAGGGACTCATCTTACCCTGAGAGCCTCGTCATCTTGTCTTAGTGTCTGGGGTGGGAGGTACGTGCTTCCTTGAGTCCAAGCAGCCAAGCGGCTCTGCTGGGTACTTGTAGTGCAGTAAACAGGACTTGTACTAGACATACTATATTCTCTGCTACACCTACCTAAAGTCTTACAGGCCACAATACTCCCCCTGCTACTATGGTACATCATCAACCTGTCTGGCAATGAACTCTGCTCATTTTGTTAGTGTGGACGCATAATTCCGGGAAATCCACTGATCTCACTGACCCTATATAGAGCTATAAGTAGATTTACAGTGCCATCTCATTTAATCGCACCCAATCAGAGTGCAGTATTAGAGTTACTCCGACCAATGATGACACAGTATAACTGTAGTTGCATGTGGTATTGCTTTGTGTCGAAGCGCACCATTATGTTACTGCTAAAGGGACTATGTCAGTTGCTAAATACACCCCAAGGTCGTGAGATTATATCAAATCACAATACAGCACAGAATGCCAGGTCTTATGATAACCCGTGACCCTGCTGATCAGGTTATTCTGCTGATCACATGACCCTGGTTATCAGGTGACCCAGCTGACATGTGACCTGTGGTTTAGTCAGTGTAATAACAATATAGTGATCAGCTACTCCCCCAACTCTGGAGTGCTACTTGTTGCTCATTTCACTGCACACAGCTTGCTACTGTTTCTCTTCTGTACGCTTTGTGCACACACCCTCCTCCTTACACTTTATCTCCTCCCTCCTCCTCATCTCATCTCATCTCCTCCCTCCTCCTCCTCATCTCATCTCCTTTGACCATGTACACCAGCTCCACCAAGAAGCCTCAGCAACTCTTGCTGAAGAACATTGCAGACCAGAGCGCGGTTAGTAGAGCTGAGTGTTTCAACTATAATTAGCCCGGGTTTTTATCCCGAATATGTTTCATACTTATTGTGTGTAATCATACAAGGAGCAGACAGGGTCGTAGTAAAGTCCTCACACGTGTGATCTACAGTCGGTGATTATGCGTGGAAACATGTCCTCTCACGGTTAGATGAACCAATGAGAGGCGCGTTAGAAAGTTAGAACTGTGAGGTGAACCAGTGGGCGCCGTCCTAGGGTCCTCCGGAGGGGAGGAGCTATATAGTAGTAGTACTACATATGTCAGCCATTTCCCTGGAGATCTGGAACTTCAAAATGCTGTTCTAATAATTCCCCGCACGTTTTCCAGGCCGCACCGTTTATGCGGATATTATGCTCTCCTTGGTTCCTTATCGCATATCGTATCCGATCCAAATTGCTCACCTTCACTGCTTATGCCGAGGGTGTGTCGCTCTGATTGTAGATTGTATGGATGACTTTTTCTTTTTTGTTAAGTCTTATCTCACGACTATGGTCCTCTGCTTTTACGGAAATTATCAGTTTGAACTACCAGCTAAACAGTAAACATGAATAAAATACCGAGACGCGCTATTGTTCAGTGCCATTGTACGTATTCTATGTTCTGCACTAACTAAAGAACACTTGGATTATGCGCATATGAAATGAGCTGTCACCCATATCAAAGTATCAAGTTTGCTTTTTTGTTTCGGTGTTTCACAGCAACCAATTCCAGGTCATGGACACTATCGATCTGCAGAAGATGGATACGAAGGACCTCATTCTTCGGCATTACAAAGAACAAAGCGAGGAAAGGGTAAATTCCTGAACTTTCTTAGACTTTCTGATCACTGAAATGTTGAGTGCCAAAAATGCGGTATTTTATTCGATCTATTGCTCTAGTGTTACTGTTACCTAAATATCTGTCTTCCTTGCATGCCGTCCCCTGACAATCTGTTGTCCTTTTCCCAGGGGGAGCGCAGTACTGGAGCAGGGGTCATTGACTTGAAGTTATCTCTCAAAGAGAGACGCGACGGTAAGGCGATCCTCCACGCTAAGTTGCTGGGAGCCAGACAGCTCCTAGGTCTCGACAACAACGGTAAAAGCGATCCGTTCATCACACTCCAAGTTGTGCCACACCACCTCTACCCTGATAGCGAGCTGAAACAGTCGACTGTCAAGAAAGGGACGCTGGAGCCCATTTACAATGAGATGTTTGAATTGTAAGTACATTCGTCATTCTTACATGCTGATGCATGAATTATTGTAAGTACATACAGGAATTTTGGGCAATTGTTTGTGTCATTTGTAATCGAAATTATGACAGGATTGATAAATTTTCATTTATTGCTACACAATTGTTTTCAGCAGAAAAGATGTATGATGACTGTAATTGAGGTGATTTAAAATGTTTTTCAGCATCATCCCGCAAGATCAGATCAATAATGGAGTGTTAGTTCTGACCGTGTTCGACTACGACTTCATCTCCTCCAACGACTTCGAGGGTGAAGCCATGGTCCGGCTGAGTGCTTTGCCCAGGAACTGTGAACAACATGTCAAGTGGACAATGGCCCTCCACCGACCTAAGCAAGATTCTATTTACAAGGTTAGATTTTCATCTTAATACGGAACTGTGGAAATGATGTGGTTGTTATCAATAAAAGCAAATCGTTAGATCGTAATACCAAGATTGCCGATTGTAACCAAACTATCCTTTCTTGTCTTTAACGTTTTAAAAATGAAATAGCTAAAATAGGATTTTTAAACGACTGGGCGTGGCTTTGCAGATCTGATGGAAAAAATTTACCTCATCGAATCAACGGAAGGAATTTTGCCTCTCATAAAGCCTTTTAAGAGTAATTTTTAATATACAGAATTAAATTTCTTTCCAAACGTTGACTTGAGTACAAAATATATAGATACGCGCCTATCGGGTTTATTTTGGGATACATCCCGTGAGTTTTCCCGAGGGATGTATCCGGTTTTGAGTTTGACGAACACTAACAGCCCAAAGGGCGATAGTCTACACCGACACGAATCGGAATATGGACCCAGGCAATATCAGACAATTTTCTAGCTATTATTAGAGACACCAGTGATCATTTAAACGCCAGAGAGTTCAATAAAAGTTACATTTATCCGCAGATACTGGCGGCCCGCGTGAACGACAAGGTCGCCATGAAGTTCAAAGAGATCCGCATGAAGGCCATGGAGGCAGAGGAGCTGGAGAACGGGAGCGAGAACGTCGGAGCGAGCCGGGGTCCGAAAGCCAGGACCAACTCCAAAAACTCATCAGAAGCATGACTTAGCTGCAGTGTGTTGCACGATCAGGTCTGAAGTGAAATCGAAGAAATCAGCAAGCGACATGTCAAGATCTTGAATTGTTCAATGTGTGTGCTATTTGTAGCCGTTTGTATTGAAGAACAAGCGGCATGGATTGTGCTGCCGGAAAAGGACAGCCTGAATCACTGAAACTTCGACACAGACGATAAGCTGATGAGGTGATAAGGTGAGACTATAAGATGTTCGTTAGTTGATATAGTTGAGGACGACCGTTATTGTGATTTAAGTAAAACTTATTTAGATTGAAAAGGTTAAACAAAGTAATCAACTTGCCTGAAATTATAACTTACACGATGGACAGTGGACACCTTCGATGTAGTTGACAAATGTTTCGGCCAATTACTTTAGTCAGATATATCATCGTTACGCCAGTAGCGCGCCAGTAGCACGCCAGTATCACGCCAGTATTTCACGATTTTAACTCGCATGCAGCATGGATTATCACGCCAGTATCGCGCCAGTCGAATGTTGTTATGATTATCCGCCGTCCTTTAAAGTAATGTCGACTGGCGCATATGCATCGATCGATGAAGGGATTGATAAAGATGCGCTTCTTACTGTTACAGTGCGGACGATTTTACCGTGATCATATGCCGCATTCATATGACGAAATGAAGGGATTTACTGTTCACAGTGCACATTTTACCGTTTTCATCGAAATTTACGATCCATGTATATTGTATACACATTATGGGTGCACACATGGGCTTTCCCTGAATTGCTTGACCTTACGTCCTAGGACCTCATTGGTACAGGCTACGCTGTGATAAATTATACCGAATGAGGGATATTATACTTGTGATTTTAGACGAATTTTAAACATTACTAATGGCTTAAAAACATATTGCAGGTCCAAGATTGAAATAAGTTTATTTCTACACACATGGATCATATCTCTTATTGAGTGATTGCTTAGCTTAGGGGTCATCTATAAAGGACGTCCGCAAAATTTCGGCCATTCTAGACCCTCCCTCCCCCACGTCCACAAACGTTCGCATTCCAGAAACCCCTCCATCCCTCCAGGACGTCCGCATTTTTCCTTAAAATCTTTTCAGTCATCTTTTTTGGGCACGAAATTCCACGATTTTCTAGTGAAATACGCGTCAAATCGACCAAAATTTCCGTAAAACTGCGGACGTCAGCATTTGGCCAAAAATCCCTTCCCCCTATGTCTGCATTGGCCAGACTCCCAGTCACCCCTCCCCCCAGTCCCCCCTCATTGCGGACGTCTTTTATGGATATAGTGGTAATTTCATTGATTTTATGCGTATTTTTTGAAAATGTCTGATTAATTTAACCCAAATTAATATCCCTCGTAAGGTACTTTCGATTAGAAACTCAATCATCGATGATTCATATTGATATTATTTGTTTTAAAAATTTAAAAAATCGGCTGCGAGTTGAAATAAAAATTTACGTTCCTTTCGCATCTGAAGATACTTGTAGTTGTATGTTTGCTTGATGCTCAGTGTTCAATTAGACCGTATTGTGTTTCCATTTTGAGGAAAATAATTCGTATTTGTTAGTGCTGTGTAGCTAATGTCAATAAAATTCTTTATTTGGATTATTTATTATTTGTGATTAACCCTGGTGTTTCGATGCTCATCCTGATCAATATCAATGCTATTTAACGAACGTCGTGCAGATGAACTTTGAGTTTGAAGAATCTGAATCCTGCGAAATTCAAGATCGTGCTCCCTTTTAGTTTATTTACCAACCCATAATTTATCCACCCTTCATGGACCAAATCTGGGTATCTCTCCCATATAAACGGCTCTGAGTGACGTCACAGATCTAAACGTCAATTTTTCTGTATCCTAAACCTAACCATAACCCAAACCAAAACCCTAACCTTAATCCTAACCCTAACAAATCTTGACCCTAATCCTGACCCTAACCCTAGTCCTTAAAGCGCTAGGTGCGCTTAATTACATTTTTCTGAGTGACGTCATTGTCATAGATAATGAAGGCTCCCGTTTATATGGGAGACCTACCCAAATCTGAGATCGATCCAACAGGCCGCGCGCGTGTCGACCCTGCCGATCGAGCGCGTGATCGATCGACCGAACGTACGCGCGCGGCATACTGAATGAGAACAATGCTTTGGTTATCACAATTTTCTTTTCGCGTCTTCCGCATTTGAAACAGGAAAATTCAAAAATGCGACACTGTGCCAGAGATGCGTAGTGTGATGGCGATAATTTTACAAAATTAGTTATAGTCTGTACTCTATAACTTATTGTGTAACTTTAGGAGCTAAGGTGGGCGTAAGTGCGAAGTTTCGAACCAGTTAATCGAGGGGAGGGGTGCGCCATGACATTTTGGGATTTAAGTTGTGGCTTTGATCACGACGGCCAGGGCCAGGATATGAATACCAAGATTTTGATTTTTGAGGGTGATCTGAAGTCCATACGTGCAATTTAATATTGTCAGGGAGCAAAAATGGGTTCAAAAACAACATTTTAAACTAACGGAGATATGGCCCAGCTTTTCATTCCATTCATTCGAAGAGCCGATAATTTATTTCCATTTCAGTATATTTGTTGGTCAACGTAAGATGGAAAATCAAAAATGTTCAAGAAATGGTGAATAGAAAAGGTTTTTAAACGGAAAATACCCAGGGTGCCCCGTGAAAATACGAATGTTTTCTCGTGACCGTGTTTTTTAAACCTCCAAGGGAGCAAACCTGAGCCATAAGGCTTCATTGAGTAATAACTGACGAAATGTTTCAGAACACAATTAAAAAGAATTGTTGCGTTGCAAATTCATAGGGTAACGATGTTTTCATTTCAAATATATACACAATTTGCAAGATTTACAGATAATATACAAACTACAAATGAATTTTCAGAGTCCGAAATAAGTCTTTTTGCTCCTTGGAAACTTCATTCACGGTGAAACACAATTTAAAATAAGAAAATACATGAACAAATAAAGTCGTGAAATACTCTCGTACTCCTATTTTTTTACTATACCATCATGGCATCATTATGTCTTACTCGAAAGATTATCACAAAATAATCAAATGGTAGAATGATAAGATTTTCATTGACAAAATATATATGCTTTTATGTATCCTATCGCTACAAAGTAATAAAAAGATAGTGCTCCTATCGTAATACCGTAGTAAGTCGTTATCTATCGACTATTAGAGTATTCGACTACATTACAGATTTTGTCATAGAATTACAATTTAGATACATCATATCTTCATATTCAAGCAAGTGCCAAGTACAGTGTACAAAGTTACAGTGTTCTCATGCCTTAATAAAACATTGATGAACTACTATAATCTGCAATGAGAATAGGTACTACGTATTTTGGCGTAAAGAATTATGTAGAAACTAAGCAATAACTATTGTAATTGTGTGGCCTTTCACCTTGTCTAACTAAAAAAATTTTACTGAAATAACCATTCCTGATAAGACTGATAGTGATAACAAACAATTTAACAATTCCATGATAATATCGCATAACGAAGCCCCTGCAGTTTGAAAGTCCCTGCAACATCACGCTGCTTTCTTAGCAGAGGGAGCTCTGAGACCCATCTTCTTGAACCTGTTAGCCCTGGTGTCCTTAGCTCGAGCAGTGGCTAGTTGGTCGGTAGCATCTGGCGGCTTGATGACCCCAGGTCTGCCCATGGAGTAAGCAAACACAGAGATACCACTAACGTCAGGCAGGCTCTTCTGCTGGGTCAGCAGACTCTGGGGCTCCAGGGGGTGCTGATCAAAGGACGCAGTGGACTTGGGGAGCGAGCTACGCGTGTGGGGACGCCGCATGCTGAAAAGTGGGGGTTAAATCACTTGAATATAGAGGGGGGGGGTGGGGGGGTAGCGGCAACTTAAATGATAAATGATAATGCTAATCAACAATTTAATAATTATCACAATAAGATAATAGTTCTTTTTTCAACTGTCTCTCTTGGCCGACAAACTCAAGTTACAGGATCTATTCGTAAAAAAATTAAAATCCCAGTTCAAACATCTTGAAATTCGCTCCAATTAAACAAGAAAAAAACACACTTTTCTAGTTGATATTTGGTTGAATCTATTTGGGGGCAACTAATTGGGGCAACTAATTGGATAACGCATCCCTACCTTGTTACTTCTTAATACTGTATAAGAATTTCTCAGCTGTGATTGAATATAAACTAAAAACTTGCTGTGTTTTTGTTTTTCAACTTTCGATATTATGTATTGTAGGTATGTCGATAATGAAAGAATTATTCGATTTACGGGTTCCGCGATAAGCCTTGCCAAGGGCTAGGGCCGCACAGAATAATACTCCATCATATTGAACTGTAGCAGCTAGCACCGGGGCTACCAGTAACTCAATTAGTTGTCATGGAGGGGGTATCGTATGGATGTACTCAATCTAATGTATTTCATAAATATGGTGGCCCATATCACTCATGCTGAGATGCTATTATGTAAGTAGTAGATGGCTGAGTCATTTATTGAGGACCTTAGTAGGACATGAATTTCAGCATTTTTATTAGTAATAACATATTGAATATATCTGATAATCATGGCATAGTATTGAATATTTGAACTCATTGAGATAGTTAGTAATTTGGTTTGAATTTCTCACAAGCCCACCATTCATAAGTCCATTTAATTCCCATAAAGCCATAACAGGCCAATGACTCAAGCTCTGATAAGCTCATTCTATTATTACAGTAATTCGGTGAGGTGTTCCGTATTTGGTTAAGTGCATTAGGACACCTAGGTAGCGCAGTGGTTAAGGCATTAAACTTTTAATCGAGAGGTTGGTGGTTCGATTCCGGCCGTGCCTATCATGCCAAAGGACTAAAGGTGAGCACTCTCACCTACTCAGCCACACGATTTACTCAGCCAAGTGTACATGAAACCTTGGGGGGGGGGGGTAATAAGGATCTGCCCATTGCAGCGAAGTCTCGGGCAAAAAAGGTATGGATTACACTTCCTTAAAGGGATACTGAAGTTTTAAAACTAAAAATTTTATTTTCCAAAATATTATCATAAAACCCTCACTATTCACCATACAAACACATTCCGATCATTCAAAATGCTTCAAACGGCTAAATAAGTAAATATAGCGAGTATAGCGAATTTTCACCAAGGTGCGAAAAAAGTCGCGACGTCATCACGGGGGGACGGCGACAAAAACGTCAATTTCGGTTGAAGTGTGCACGAAAAATGTCCAGAAAGTGTCAAAGCGTCCAAAAACGCGACAAAAGCGTCAAAAAGTGTCAAAACGCGACAAAAGCGTCCAAAAATGCGACAAAAGTGTCAAAAGTGTCAAACGCGACAAAAGCGTCCAAAAATGCGACAAATCGTGTCAAAAATGCTAAAAACGCGCCAAAAAGCGTCAAAAAGCGTCAAAAACGCGCCAAAAGTGTCAAAACACCACAAAGAGAGTCAAAATGCGACTAAAGCTGCGAAAAAGTGCTGAAATGATGTCTTAGAGTGTAGAAAAGCGTTTTGTGTGTAAGTCAGTGTACGTTATTTTACACATCGGGTTTTAGATGCAACAAAGAAGATGTTTTGGAGAGAAATTCGGGAGAGAAATTCGAGAGAGAAGAAATTTGGGCAGGATAAAAACATGAACTTCTACTTATTGGTTTGTGAAATTCATTTTATCTAATGATATGAAATATATTAGAATACAAGTTCAGGGGATAGAATCCACTTGAAAGTGCTCTACTAAAGTACTAATGGTATAAGGAGCGAGTTATATACACAATGATACAACACTTTAGTTGTAACACCAATCATCAGCATCGTTAATTTACGCAATATCCACGGTTGACTCCTTAAAAAAATATTGGATACCGAGTCAGACAACTCCATATCAATTAATAACGAAAATTTTAGAAATATCACGGCTAAAAATCAGTTAAATCGGTAAAAATCGGTAATTTCTTACCGATTTACCGACTTGTCCCTTCCTTAAGATGCGTCGAATCACCTACATACATACATTTTGATACATTTTGAAGGGTTTAGCAGGGATCGCAGTTGGGATCAGTGATGTCCACGTACTCCATCTCCTCGTTCACAGCTCCAGTCGAGTAAGGAGTTGCTGATTGGAGGTGTGTAACCCGGAACCGGTGGCTTATCCGGGTATTGTGCAAGGAATTCTCCCAGAGCTATTTTGAATGCCTCTAGCTCCATAACTGAGTTGACTTGCTTAAGGAGCAAGTTCCAAAGACGAGCAGATTTAACCCCAAATGAATTGTCGTAAGCAGTGGAAACCGAGCGCTGTGCCTTGTAATTGAATGGCAGGATTTTTGCTCGGACTCCAAGACGTTCATTGATGTAGAATTCCAAACTTGTGCTGTTCGGGGCCTCTTCCTGCAGAATCTTCCATGTATGGATTATGGTGTACCGTTCTCTTCTGCGTTGGAGAGACATCAGCTTAAACTTCTTCAGACGGTCCCAGTAGTCAAGATCCTTGGTCCCAGCAATGCGTTTGGTTAAGTATCGCTGGATTGATTCCACGGCTTGAATGTCCTTGATCAAATGAGGATCCCAGACAGAGCAACAGTACTCCAGTCTACTCCTTACAAGGGACTTGAAATACACAGCCGACTCACAGTTTAAATACTTAGGGTGTATCAAAATGATTTGCACTTGTATTAGAGCCTATAGCAAAAACCGCAATAGTGAACTCAAAATAAATGGTTGAGCGATAATTTTCAGACGATTTTACGTTAGAAACAGTCATTCATCTTAATTTCATCATAGAATGAAAAGCTGATTGAAACTTGTATCTTTTGAAAACCGAATACGTCAACACTTTGCGTCACAGCAAAAAATGATTTCTGTGCATTATCGTGGAACGATCATAACTCAAGTTGTGGTGGTCAAATCTTAATGATTTTAACACCAATTGAGGGAATGAATGTCACTGTATAACGAATATCCTCGCAAAATCATTTTCAAATTGGATAAAAAGCGGCCGATTTATGGATTTTAAATCAACACCTTTACAAAATTTCATGAATCAAAAAAGAAGAAGGATTTGCCAAAATTATGTTATCATGGGCCATTTTGTGTCAAAATTTGAGTGAGTCAAGTTTTTAAATTGCACCAAAACCTTGATCATTCGTATTTTTGGTGTCAAGGATAATGTTTGATGTCAAGGATTTGCAGTGGTGTCAAGGATTTTGGAGTGACGTCAAGGATTGTGGAGATATGTCAAGGATTGAGATGGTGTCAAGGATTGTGGAGTGGTGTCAAGGATAAAAGTGATTAATGAGGATTTCAAGATTTCAAAAAACCAAAAGTGAGGATCAAGTTGTGTGGTTTGGAGTTTTTGCTAAAAAGTGATGTCAAGGAAAAAGAGACCGTGTAAAGGATAAAGAGTGATGTCAAGGGTTTTGGAGTGGTGTCAAGGAAAAGAGTGGTCAAGGATGACGTTGATGTCAAGGATAAAGAGTGATGTCAAGGAGGAGGTTGGAGTGGTGTCAAGGATTGTAGAACCTTTGTCAGTGCTGTGGAGTGATGTCAAGGATAAAATTAATGTCAAGGATAAGGAGTGATGTCAAGGAAAGGAGTGTTGTCAACGTATGTGAATTGGTGATCAAGGATACAACTGATGACGGATGTCAATACGTCATAATATTGTGTCAAGGATGAGAAGTGATTTCAAGGATTTGGGACTATGTGACAGGATATAAAGGTGATGTCAAGGATTTGGAGTAATGTCAAGGATTTTGGAGTGATGTCAAGGATTTTTTTGAGTGGTGTCAAGGATAAACAATATGTCAAGGATTCTGGAGTGATGTCAAGGAGCCCGGAGTGATGTCAAGGATTTTGTAATGGTGTCAAGGATAAAGAGTGATGTCTAGGATTGGAGTTTGTCAAGGATAAAGAGTGATGTCAAGGATTGTGGAGTGTGTCAAAAAAGGATTTTTTTGAGAATTTGTCAAGGATGACTTTGTGGTGTCAAGGATTGTGGGATTGATGTCAAGGATAACACTTTGATGTCAAGGATTTGTAGTAAGTTCAAGGATCTTTCTTCTTTCCAACGCTGGGTCGAGGAGCCATGGCATCTTGTCAAGGTTCTCGAGATATTGATGTCAGAGGATAAAGAGTAAAATGTCAAGGATTTAGTGGTGTCAAGGATGTGAATGTCAACCCTATAGAGTGATGTCAAGGATGTATAGTGATGTCAAGGTAAAGGATTTTAAACTGATGTCACCCTGGATAAGGAAGATTCAAGGAGGATAAGTGATGTCAAGGATAAGAAGTGGTGTCAAGGATAAGTTGGTGATGTCAAGGATCTAGAATGATGTCAAAATAAGGTGCGATTTGTCAAGGATTACTCAAATTCAAGGATGAAATATGGATGTCAAGGATATAGTTGGGGGGTGTCAAGGAGGTTGTAAAAGTTGTGTCAAGGATTGAGAGTGATGTCAAGGATAACTGAGTGATGTCAAGGGGTTTGAGTGATGTCAAGGATTTAGAGTGATGTCAAGGATTGTGCCTTGGTGTCAAGGATAAAGAGATGATGTCAAGGATAAGGAGTGATGTCAAGGAGTTTGGAGTGATGTCAAGGATAAGAGTGATGTCAAGGTTCTGTGGAGTGATGTCAAAGGATTGTAGTGATGTCAAGGATAAAGTGGTGATCAAAGGATAAAGAGTGATGTCAAAGGATAAAAGTGATGTCAAGGATTTAAAGTGATGTCAAGGATTTGGAGTGATGTCAAGGATTCATCGAGTGGATGTCAAGGAGAAAGGAGTGGTGTCAAGTGACCTTCAAAAATGGTGTCAAGGATGATAATGACGTCAAGGATAATGAGTGATGTCAAGGATAAAAAGTGATGTCAAGGATGTTGAGTGATGTCAAGGATTAAAGAGTGATTTCAAGGATTGGAGTATGGTGTCAAGGATTTAGGAAAAATGTCAAGGATTTGGAGTGGTGTCAAGGATAAGAGTGATGTCTGTACTTTTCAAAAATGTGGTGAAAAGGATTTGGAGTGATGTCAAGGATATAAGAGTGATGAAACACTTTGTGGAAGTGGTGTCAAAAATTGCAAAACTTGTGATCAAGAGAGGAGGATTTGGAGTGGTGTCAAATATGTTTTCAGTGATGTCAAGGATTTAATGAATGGGTCAAGGATAGTGATGTCAAGGTAATTGTGACGTGATGTCAAGGATAAGTGGTGTCATGTCATGCGTGGGATAAAGGATGATGTCAAGTGATTTGGTTGGAGTGGTGTCAAGGGTTCTTTGTAAAAGTGATGTCAAGGATTTGGAGTGATGTCAAGGATAAAGAGTGATGTCAAGGATTGTGGAGGTGGTGTGGATATTTGATGTCAAGGATTTTGGAGTGATGTCAAGTTATCAGAGTGATGTCAAGGATTTGAATGATGTCAAAGGATAAAGAGTGATGTCAAAAGGATAAATGATTGAAATTCAAAGGAGTTTGTCTTTTGAAAAGGATGAATACGTCAAGGATTTGCGTCATGTCAGCAAAAATGATGTCAAGGATTGTCGTGGAATGATCAAGGATTTTGGTTGTGGTGGTCAAGGATAATGATTTTAATGTCAAATTGAGGGAAGTGATGTCAAGGATAATATGATGTCAAAATCATTTTCAAATTGTGAAAAAGGGATTTATGGATTTTGTCAAGGATTGAAAATGGTGTCAAGGATAAAGAAGGATTTCAAAAAAGGATAGATGGTGCAATTTAAGAGTTACTTGGTGTCAAGGATTGTGGAGTGGTGTCAAGGATAAGGAGTGATGTCAAGGATAAAGAGTGGTGTCAAGGATTGTTGAGTGGTGTCAAGGATTGTGGAGTGGTGTCAAGGACTGTAGAGTGTTGTCAAGGATTGTAGAGTGATGTCAAGGATAAGGATTAATGATTTCAAGGATTGTGGAGTGGTGTCAAGGATCGTGGGTGTCAAAGGATAAAGAGTGATTTCAAGGAGAATGGAGTGGTGTCAAGGATTGTGGAGTGGTGTCAAGGATAAGGAGTTGTGGATTGGTGAGTGATGAAAAGGATGTCAAGGATGTCAAGATAAAGAAGTGATGTCAAGGAAAAGAGTGATGTCAAGGATTTGGAGTAATGTGTCAAGGACTGTGGAGTGGTGTCAAGGATTTTGGAGTGATGTCAAGGATTGGGAAGTGATGTCAAGGATAAGGAGTGATGTAAAGGATGAAGAGTGGTGTCAAGGATTGTGGAGTGGTGCCAAGGACTGTAGAGTGGTGTCAAGGACTGTGGAGTGGTGTCAAGGATAAGGAGTGGTGTCAAACAATAAGTTGTGATGTCAAGGATAACGAGTAATTTCAAGGATTTTAGAGTGGTGTCAAGGATTGTGGAGTGGTGTCAAGGATAAGGAGTGGTGACAAGGATTCTGGAATCTGGAGTGGTGTCAAGGATAAAGAGTCAAAGATAAGGAGTGATGTCAAGGATGAAGAGTGATGTCAAGGTGGTTGGAGTGGCGTTAAGGATTGTAGAGTGATGTCAAGGAGTTTGGAGTGGTGTTAAGGATTGTGGATAGGTGTCAAGGATGAAGAGTAATGTCAAGGATAAGGAGTGATGTCAAGGAAGTTGAAGTGGTGTCAAGGATCGTGGAATGGTGTCAAGGATAAAGAATGATGTCAACAATAAGGTGTGATGTCAAGGATAACGAGTGATTTCAAGGATTGTGGAGTGGTGTCAAGGATTGTGGAGTGGTGTCAAGGATAAAGAATGATGTCAACAATAAGGTGTGATGTCAAGGATAACGAGTGATTTCAAAGACTTTGGAGTGGTGTCAAGGATTGTGGAGTGGTGTCAAGGATGAAGAGTGATGTCAAGGATAAGGAGTGATGTCAAGGATAAAGAGGTCAAGGATGCAAGGATTGTGAGGATGTCAAGGATTGTGGAGTGGTGTGAAGGATAAAGAGTTATGTCAAGGATAAAGAGTTATGTCAAGGATAAGGAGTGATGTCAAGGATAAAGAGTGATTTCAAGGATTTCGAGAGATGTCAAGGATTGTAGAGTGATGTCAAGGACTGTGGAGTGGTGTCAAGAATAAGGAGTGGTGTCAAGGATAATGAGTGGTGTAAAGGATTGTAGAATGATGTCAAGGATTGTGGAGTGGTGTCAAGGATAAAGAGTGATGCCAAGGATAAGGAGTGATGTCAAGGATAAAGAGTGGTGTCAAGGATCGTGGAATGGTGTCAAGGATAAAGAGTCAAGGATAAGGAGTGATGTCAAGGATAAAGAGTGATGTCAAGGATTGTGAGTGGTGTAAAGGATTTTCTAGAGTGATGTCAAGGATTTGGAGTGGTGTCAAGGATTGTAGAGTGATGTCAAGGATTGTGGAGTGGTGTCAAGGATGAAGAGTAATGTCAAGGTCAAGGATAAGGAGTGATGTCAAGGATAAAAAGTGGTGTCAAGGACTATGGAATGGTGTCAAGGATAAAGATGTCAAGGATAAGGAGTGATGTCAAGGATAAAGAGTGATGTCAAGGATTTTGAGTGGTGTCAAGGATTGTAGAGTGATGTCAAGGATTGTGGAGTGGTGTCAAGGATAAAGAGTGATGTCAAGGATAAGGTAGAGTGGTGTCAAGGATAAAGAGTGGTGTCAAGGATAAGGAGTGATGTCAAGGATAAAGAGTGATGTCAAGGATTTGGAGTGATGTCAAGGATTGTGGAGTGGTGTCAAGGATAAAGAGTGATGTCAAGGATTGTAGAGTGATGTCAAGGATTGTTGAGTGATGTCAAGGATAAAGAGTGGTGTCAAGGATTGTCAAGAATTATGAGTGGTGTCAAGGATTGTGGAGTGATGTCAAGGATAAGAAGTGATGTCAAGGAGGTTGGAGTGATGTCAAGGAAAAGAGTGATGTCAAGGATTGGATTGGAGTGATGTCAAGGATTGTCAAGGATTGTGGAGTGGTGTCAAGGATGAAAAGTGATGTCAAGGATAAGGAGTGATGTCAAGGATAAAGAGTGATGTCAAGGATTTGGAGTGATGTCAAGGATTGTAGAGTGATGTCAAGGACTGTGGAGTGGTGTCAAGGATAAGGAGTGGTGTCAAGGATAATGAGTGGTGTAAAGGATTGCAGAGTGATGTCAAGGATTGTGGAGTGATGTCAAGGATTGTGGAGTGGTGTCAAGGATTGTGGAGTGGTGTCAAGGATAAAGAATGATGTCAACAATAAGGTGTGATGTCAAGGATAACGAGTGATTTCAAGGATTTTGGAGTGGTGTCAAGGATTGTGCAGTGGTGTCAAGGATAAGGAGTGGTGACAAGGATTCTGGAGTGGTGTCAAGGATAAGAGTCAAGGATGTGGGAGTGATGTCAAGGATAAAGAGTGATGTCAAGGTTTGGAGTGGTGTCAAGGAAGTGGTGTCAAGGATTTTAGAGTGGTGTCAAGGATTATAGAGTGGTGTCAAGGATTGTAGAGTGACGTCAAGGATTGTGGAGTGGTGTCAAGGATGAAGAGTAATGTCAAGGATAAGGAGTGATGTCAAGGATAAAGAGTGGTGTCAAGGATCGTGGAATGGTGTCAAGGATAAAGAATGATGTCAACAATAAGTAGTGATGTCAAGGATAAAGAGTGATGTCAAGGATTTTGGAGTGGTGTCAAGGATTGTAGAGTGATGTCAAGGATTGTGGAGTGGTGTCAAGGATAAGGAGTGATGTCAAGGATAAAGAGTGATGTCAAGGAAGGGAGTGGTGTCAAGGATTGTAGAGTGATGTCAAGGATTGTGGAGTGGTGTCAAGGATAAAGAGTGATGTCAAGGATAAGGAGTGATGTCAAGGATAAAGAGTGATGTCAAGGAGGTTGGAGTGGTGTCAAGGATTGTAGAGTGATGTCAAGGATTGTGGATTGGTGTCAAGGATGATAAGTGATTTAGTGATGTCAAGGATTTTGAGTGGTGTCAAGGATTGTAGAGTGATGTCAAGGATTGTGGAGTGGTGTCAAGGATAAAGAGTGATGTCAAGGATAAGGAGTGATGTCAAGGATTGTAGAGTGATGTCAAGGATTTAATTGGTGTCAAGGATAAAGAGTGATGTCAGGAGTGGGAGTGATGTCAAGGATCTGGAGTGATGTCAAGGATCTTGAGTGGTGTCAAGGATAAAGTGATGTCAAGGATAAAGAGTGATGTCAAGGATAAAGAGTGATGTCAAGGATAATGGAGTGGTGTCAAGGAGTGATGTTTTTAAAGTGATGTCAAGGATTGTGGAGTGGTGTCAAGGATTGGAAAATCATGTCAAGGAAAGTGGTTAGTGAAACAGGCAAAATAGATGTTGTCAAGGAACGAAAAAGGACCTCAAGAAACAAGGTGTTTCCAGTGATGTCAAGTGATTGGAGTGATGTCAAGGATTGTTGGAGTGGTGTCAAGGATCAAGATGGTGTTTTTGATGAACAGTTCCAAGGAAAGAAATTGATGTTACAGAAAATGAGTCTCCTGGTTTAATGCCAAATGCAAGGATGCTGAAGAGAGTGATGTCAAGGATAAAGGAGTGATGTCAAGGAGTGACAGTGATGTCAAGGATAAACAGTGATGTCAAGGTGTTTGTGGTGGTGTGTCAAGGATAAGGATCATAGATAGGAGTCGGCATAAATATTTAAGGAGTGATGTCAAGGATGTGGAGTGATGTCAAGGATAAAGAGTGATGTCATAAATTTTGATTGATGTCAAGGAATTTGTGATGTCAAGGATTTTGGAGTGATGTCAAGGATATTGAAACTGCAAACGATTTAAAGATTGATGTCAAGGATAAGGTTGATAAAATCAAGGATATCACTGAGTCATCTGGAAGCAATTTTGCAAATGGTTGTGATTCAAAAACCAACTGAACCTTCAGAAAACTCTGTCAGCTATCACGGAGCTTTTAATGCCATCTGATATAAGGGATGTTATACAAGTCATGGGTACAAAATCATGCTCTCAAGGATCCTATCCCAACAAGGATCTTGAAGTGATGTCAATGGATAAAGATTGATGTCAAGGATAAAGAGTTATGTCAAGGACTGGTTGATGTCAAGGACAGAAGAGTGATGTCAAGGATTCGTCCTGATGTCAAAAAACAAGAGTGAGACTCAAGATGTTGGAGTGATGTCAAGGATATAGAGTGGTGTCAAGGATCTGGATTCTTGTCAAGGATAAAGTGATTCGAGAAATGTGTTCACGGCAAATGGTTGATGTCAAGGATAACAAACCAATGTCTTTTCCAGGAGCTGCAGTCAAGGATCAGAAAGATCATAGTTGTGAAACAGCTGTCATTAAGATACACAATGATGTCAAGGATTTGGATGGTGTAAAAAATCATGTTTGATGTCAAGGCTGCTGGACTTGTCAAGCATTTGACACATGTCAATCATCAGGACCTCATCAAAAGACTAAAAATGTGTACCATTTCAAAGGTGTCATGATTGACTGGAGAAGTGTCAAGGTATCTGGATGTTCAGGATAAGGTAAATGTCAAGGATCTGTATCTGATGAAGGCAACACTTGAAATTGAGTGATGTCAAGGATTTGGAGTGGTGTCTTGGATCTTCATCCTCTATACAAAGGGGATTTAGAGTGGTCTCTAGGATAAAGTACAACTGTCAAGGATCTCTATGCAGATGATGTCAAGGATTTATTTTGATCAAGGATTGCTGGAGTGGTGTCAAGAAAATAAAGAGTGATCTCAGCAATGTTTCAGTGGTGTAAAGGATCCTGGATGACTGCTAATTGTGTCAAAATGAATGAAGGAAATGACAAGGATGATGGAGTTTTGTCAAGGATTTGGAGTGGTGTCCAGGATGTAGAGTGATTTTCATTCAGATCAATGTCAAGGATAAAAGTGATGTCAAGTTGAAGTAGAGTGATGTCAAGGATATTGGTTTGATGTCAAGGATAAAGAGTGATCAAAAAGGATTCACAGGAGTGATGTGAAAATAAAGAGTGATGTCAAGAATTGGGAGTAAATTATCAAAAGAGTTGAAAGGACAGCTAGTCCATGCATGTATCCAATATTCATTGATAACTGCAACAGTACATATTTTGGATGTCAAGGACCCAATTGGGAGTTGTCAAAAAATTCAGAATGCTGCAGTGAAATATATATTTGGTGTCAAGGATAAGAGTGATGTCAAGGATATGGAGTGATGTCAAGGAGTTGGACTTTCTTCCTGTTGTATTTAGGATGATGTCAAAGGATAACTAGAGGATGTCAAGGAAATGGTGGTGTCAAGATTGATCCAATGCAAGGATGTGGATTGGTGTCAAGGGAAAAGAGTGATGTCAAGGATAAGAGTGATGTCAAAGATAAGAGTGATGTCAAGGATTTGGAGTGGTGTCAAGGATTGTTGGTGCATCAAGATTGTGGAGTGATGTCAAGGATATGGAACAATCTTCAAGGATTATAGTGATGTCAATGGATTTGGAGTGATGTCAAAAGGATAAAAAAGTGATTTCAAGGATCAAGTGATGATTTGCAGTCAGGATTCAGTGTGTCAAGGATTGTAGAGGATGTCAAGGAAGGAGTGGTGTCAAGGATAAGATGATGTCAAATAATGGAGTGGTGTAATTTGGATATTAAATGATAAGAGTGGTGTCAAGGATAAAGGATATGATGTCATTGAAAAAGTTTGATTTAGAGTGGATTTGGAGTGATGTCAAGGATTGTAGAGTGATGTCAAGGATTGTGGAGTGGAATCAAGGATAAATAGTGATGTCAAGGATAAGGATTGATGTCAAGGATAAAGAGTCATGTCAAGGAGGTTGGAGTGGTGTCAAGGATTTTGGAGTGGTGTCAGGGATAAGGTTTGCTGTCAAGGATAAAGAGTGGTGTCAAGAATTATAGAGTGGTGTCAATAAGGCAACGTCACTCAACCTGCTTACTGTGACCTACACTCTTGTTGCAAAGGCACTTAGGTTTTATGTAGTAAATAGGACCTAAATATAACTTTTGGCTGATAACATGAACTTAAACACAGGAGAAGGTCCAAATTATCATTGATCAAGGATTTGTCCCTAGATACCTGGATCAAGGAGTTTGTCCCAAAACTAAGGATTTTGTCCCAGAATCAGGGAGTGTCTCAGGATCGAGAAAAATGTCCCAGGATCAAGGAATTTATCCAATGATCAGGGAGAGCGTCCCAAGATGAAGGGGTTTGTCCTAGGATCAAGGAGAAGGCCCCAGGGTCTAGGAATTTGTCCCAGCATCAAGAAGGGTGTACCTTGACCAAGGAAAGTGTCGCAGGATTCAGCAGATCAGGAGTTTGTCTCAGGATAAAGGAGAGTGTCCCAAGATCAAGGGAGCTGTCCCAGGATCAAGGAGAGTGCCCAAGATCAAGGGGTATGCTCCAGGATTAGGGATTTTGTCCCAGGACCAAGGGGTTTGTTCCACGATCAAGGAGAGTGTTGAACTGTTGCAGGATTCAGGAGAGTGCCCCAAGATCAAGAGGTTTGTCCCAAGTTGAAGGAGAGTGCCCCAAGATCAAGGGGTTTGCCCCAAGGTCAAGGGGAGTGCCCAAGATCAAGGAGTTAATCACAGAATAAAGGAGTTTGTCCCAAAATCAAGGAGTTTGTCAAGAATAAAGCTGAGTGCCTCCGGATCAAGGAAAATTTGCCACAATCAAGGAGAGGATCAAGGAGATCGTACCAGGATCAAGGAGTTTGTCCCAGCTTCCCAGTATCAATGGGTGTGCCCCAGGATCAAGGGGTGCGCCCCAGGATCAAGGGATAAGTCCTAGGATCTAAGTGTGTCCTTGGATGAAGAACTAAAGAAGTTTATTGTGGGATCAAGGGTTTGTCCATTTTCGTCAAAAAAAGTTCAACAATTTAAAAAAACCCTTGCTGTAGCCCAAAAACAATAATGAATAAAAAATAAGGCCCGCCCTACTTTTCCGATTCTTGGCCTAGGTTTTGTTTTCTTTGTTTGTTTGGGCATCATCCCCACCCATCAAAATAGCCGTTGACTTTTGAGCATAAAACAATACGCACAGGCTTTATGTAAGTAGGTAGCCGTTTTCTAATGTAATAATCAATATATTCCTCATCTCCTGTCTTATCAGTCCTGTCACTTAAATGATCCCCTTTACTCCATGCATGTTTCCAGATCTGATCTACTTTACCTGTGATTTGATTTGTGGGTCAGTGGTTTAGTGGTGTAGAGGTATCGATTTGGGCACAGGATCTAAAGATCATGAGTTAAAATCCCGGCCAGCACCACTGAGCTAAGGGTGAGAGATTTATTTTGAGCCTATGCAGCCCTACGGTTCACTCAGCCGCCGAGCGTACAGGAGTGTTACAGGAAACTGTGTGGGAGGGGTAAATAAAGACCATTCACTGGCTTGATTACATGTGTTTTTCCTTTGATTCAACTAAATATTGCTCATTTAAAGATGATTGTCATTGGGACCAGTAAAACGCATCATTCGTTTAAATTGAGTTGGTTTCCTTGATTCAACCTGACCAACAGCTGTTGATGGGAAGTAAAAACCTTAAAAAAGTGATGGCCTGGCTTATGCAAACATCAATTAGCTAACTAGGCTTTTTATTAGCTCTATTGGATAATGAAGGATTTAAAATTGAATCAACCTCGCAGACAAAAGCCATTTAAAAGGGTCAAAAAGCATAAAAAAGCGTCAAAACGCGACAAAAAGTGTCAAAAGCGCCAGAAATGAGTTCAAAAATGCGTAAAAACGCGACAAATGGCGCCCAAAAGTGTCGAAATATGCGATAAAATGTGCCAAAAAGTGGCAAAATGCGCCAAAAAAGCGCCAAAATGCGCCAAAAAACGTCGAAATGCGCCAAAAAAAACGTCAAAATGCGACAAAAAGGGTCAAAAAGCGACAAAACACGTCAAAAGAGTACCTAAAATTGCGTCAAAACGCGACAAAGCGCGTCAAAAACTGTCCAAAAATGCGACAAATTGTGCCAGACTATGTCAGAATGGTGTCAAATACAAAAAGTGTCGAAACGCGACAAA
This sequence comes from Beroe forskalii, assembly GCA_011033025.1. Lineage (NCBI taxonomy): Eukaryota > Metazoa > Ctenophora > Nuda > Beroida > Beroidae > Beroe > Beroe forskalii. The sequence goes on along the minus strand of WFMF01000090.1, from coordinate 142,720 downwards.
AAGTGACAAAAAGCGCTGAGAATGTGTCAAAACTTATATAACATCAAATTGGAAATTAAATAGTACTGTGTGAGCATCAATTGTCAAAACGCAAGGAAACATTTCCAATAGACAGAGGGTATAAAGCCAACTTTCGTCGTAGTAATAATGGGTGTCTATATGCCTAACCATGGTGAACTCAGTGTAGATCCTTGCTGTACGGCATGTTAAACAAGGAATCGTACAGGACATTGCTATTGTGACGAATGTGATTATACAGCCAAGATTTAGATTGATTCCGTAGTCTGGTGAGCTGTGCTTGATGGCCTGTTCTTCCACCTTGTCTCTCACATAAAGACTAGCTTATATAACAACAAATTGGAAATTAAATAGTACTGTGTGAGCATCAATTGTCAAACGCAAGGAAACATTTCCAATAGACAGAGGGTATAAAGCCAACTTTCGTCGTAGTAATAATGGGTGTCTATATGCCTAACCATGGTGAACTCAGTGTAGATCCTTGCTGTACGGCATGTTAAACAAGGAATCGAAACTGAGGGGCTCCATACAGGACATTGCTATTGCGACGAATGTGATTATACAGCCAAGATTTAGATTATCACAGAGGTGATGCTTAATGGATCACCTCGAAGGAGGTCTTAAATACAGTCGGTATTTATACTCACTTGCTGTCGAAGATGACGAAAAACACTGATTTTAGGTGAAAAATTAAAAAGGGGTAGTCGATGCAAACTTTCAAATCTACGATTTTTGGCACATAAATCATTCATAAACTTTAGCGAAAAGTACCCCAAGTTCCTAATCCTGAAGGAGTACCATAAGTGTGACTTATTGAAGGAAAACATGAACTAGATACCTATATAAATTAATTCGATAAATTATGGATAAAAATTATGGATAAATCATAAGATAGATCGTATAGTAAAATTGGTAATTGACAAATAGGTAGATACTATAGTTCTAATGAAGAATAACAGCTAGGAAGTTGTATTTTCTAAATGAATGTGATGTTTCAATTATGCTGAACCAGCAAAATGATATTATTAGGTGCAAATTTTCGAGCAGTCTACATAGTACATAACATAATTAATGCAATATTCAGAAATAATTTACAATATAGGTATGTTCCATTTTTAAAACCTGTAACAAAAACTCGTACTTTACCATCTTATTGATACTTTACACTACAATTTCACACTATACTGTGCGCTCTCTCCTGTGATCAGTCCCCCAACCCCCGTGATGACGTAGCACGCCTAACCACAGAATTATTTCACACGCTTATTATATAGCACACAGGGCGGAGATAAAAATGTCGGAATTTCACCAATCGATTTCTTATGATATGAATATTCAAATAAAATGAATTTAAGCAAAAACTAAAATTTTGTCTTAAAACTTCAGTATCCCTTTATTAACCTTAATTCCTGGCTGTTACAGCTGTTTGAATAGAAGTTATACCTTCAAAATGAAAAATCCTCGGCTCTGCCACATGGAGAAAGCTTGACGCTGGTGTAAAACTTGGTGCTTCATCTCTTACCATCCAAAAAGGAAATCCCCTAAGTTACACTATTCAAAACCACCCCACTTCAACCAATTTCTGGGTATCTATTGCATACTGGCCCAGTTCATTTGAAATTGTTCTAAAAGACATAGAAATAATTTCACCTGCTCGAGACCCGATCATATGGCCTCATACTTCATAGCAATGATCTGGGGCACAACCCCAGAAGTCAGACGACATAAATTAGCCAACAACGTTGTTACCAGTCAACCCTCTACAATAATGTCTATGTCTCTACTGACAAACTAACCTCCGGTAAAGTCTGTCAGAATCCTTGAACTTGGGGGAGACTGTCCGCTCGGGGGGCTCGAACTGGATGAAGTCGTGTGACTTGGACACGTTGGTCTTCCTGGGCCGGGACTTGGGATCTGGCGCCAGTGGAGGTGGGACCGGTGCTGTTCAGTGACCAGGGACGGATCCCGTGAGGTGGGAGTGGCGGGAGTGCTGGAAACCACTCCGAGGGGTAGGAGGGATCAACTGAAAGTTAAAGTTAATGCAAGAAGAAACGTGCGACATTTCGTTACACACATTAACGCAGTGTGTGGTAAAACACAGTTCTTTAGTTAGTCCACTTGGGTATTTTATATAATCTAATGAAGCATTAGAAACGATAAATATTGTCTAAATTTATTTTAATGCGTTATAAATAGATCATTATATTATTTCAATTATAATATTCTTATTCTGCAAATAATGGACCGTTTAACATGGTATACAGTATTATTATAAAGTGTACGTATGCACTTAAAATGGATGTACCGATTTAATCAAACAACATGGAGATTGGGAATGGGAAACCAATATAACGAATGTTCTGAGAGGAGCATGATTGCATGAGTCATAGAAATCTGACGAAATAGTTTTTCAAATCTGCAATACCCCAAGGAATAGTAGAAAAACCGTATTCAATGCACGCCATTCTAAAGTTTTATGTGCACGTAATTCTATGCTTTAAAACCACTCAATAGTACACCAACGCAATTTAAACAAATAAATCGTGTCAAGTAAGACGTTAAACAAAGAAAGCCTCTTGCATGATGAGTGATTAGATAACGAATTGGACTGTTCATCGATAATTTTCATGAATCAGATGGCAAAATGGCATGAAAAAAATCTAAATTCTCAGACGATAAATGCAAACTTTAGCTCCATTTACGTCACCAAACCACGTCTCTCCACCTCTCCTTCGTTTTCAGTCATTGATTGTAAGATAGCTGAACTCCTGCTGAATTACTATAGCTACATTCATTAAAACTTACAATCCACCACCACTTACCACACAAAGCTTACACTATCCTGATAGTATCAGGTTAACTTTCCTAGAAGAGTGGTGTTGAGCGCTACAGGGGGTAACCTAGCATGGACCATGAGTTAGTCCTGATTGCTTGTACAGACCAACAACCACCTTCTGATCATATCATTTTGAGAAATGACCAGCAACCATCATATATCATATCTTCATCATCCCGTACACTAATAAGCTCCAGTGCTCGGCAAGGATAGCACGTGACAGATTAGTGTGTCTTGCACTTGGCATCATGCCAACATAGTTTAACCTTCAGAGTTTTTTAGGTGTGCAGGTCGCCAGACCGGAGCAATAAAATCATTGATTATATAATATTAAACTATAATTACGTTATTAAAAAGCGTTTAACAGCATGAAAATGCTGCGTATACTCGCTATAGTCAGGGATGACTTGGAAATCCGTTGGCGTTGTTTGAGCACGGCGATTTCTCAACGGGATATGGTATTTTAGACCCTAAGGAACAAAACTGAACTTGTCGCCAATTTTTTATCTGACGGCCACGCCCATTTTTGGCTACGCCCATTCTTGCGATTGGAGCGCATGGTCGAAAAATCGTATCTCGG